>PVJH01003911.1:0-132211 GCA_004026705.1 Nesogale talazaci | reverse complement strand
ACTTTTATAAGTGTTGCCATCCTCTTTTCTAATTTTTTCTACTTGAGTCCTTTGTATAAGCTCCTCTTTCCCCCTCCTTTTAAAAAGATAAATCATTTTATTGGGGGCTCATACAACTCCCACCATGATCAATACATATGCCAATTGTATGCAGATCACATTTGCACACTTGTTGCCATCATCACTCTCAAAACATCCTCCCTCCACTTAGTTCCCAAGTATCCCCTCCCTCCCCACTTCCCCTCCCTCACTCACCCTTAATAATTTACAAATTGTTACTTTTTCATATCATACACCATCAGATGTATCCCTTCACTCATTTCCCTGTTGTCCGTACCCCAGAGAGGTTATATGTAGATCTCTGAAATCCCCCTTCTATTCCACCATCCCTCCACCCTCCCGGTATTACCACTCCACCACGGGTCCTGAAGGGATCATGTCTCTTGAATTCCTCATGTTTCCAGCTCCAGTGTACATCCCCTGGTCTAACCGGATTTGTCAGGTAGATAGTGGGTAGGAGGACGCATTTGAGAACTAGAGGAAAATTACATATTTATTTGTTACTACATTGTACCTTGACTACCTCATCTCCTCCCTGCAACCCCTCGGTAAGGGGATATTGCTTCACCTATTGATGGGCTTTGGGTCCCCAATCTGTACTCCCCCTTATTTATAATGATATAAATTTTACTTCTTTGATGCCTGATACCGGATCCCTTTGACATCTTGTGGTCACACAGGCTGGGGTGCTTCTTCCATGTGGGCTTTGTTGCTTCTGAGCTAGATGGATGCTTGTTTACTTTCCAGCCTTTCAGGCGCTCCATCTTTTGATAGCCGGGTACCATGAGAGAAGCTGGATTTTATAAAGAAGAACAGGGCATCCAGGTTGGAGGAAGGTTTCTTAACAACCTGAGATAGGCAGATAACTCCACCTTGTTTGCTGAAAGGGAAGAGAACTTGAAGTGCTTGCCAGTGAAGATCAAGGATTGCAGCCTTCAGCAGGGAGTACAATTTACTGTAAAGAAAGCAACAATCCTCAGAAGTAGAGCAATTGATACCAGCAAGATAAATGGAGCAAAGATTTAAGTTGTCAAGCGTTTTATCTTGCTTGGATCCATAATCAATGCTCATGGGAGTAACGGTGAGGAAATCGAAGGTCTGTTGCATTTGCCAAATCTGCTGCACAAGACCACTTTAAGGAGGCAAAGAGCTAGAATAGTTCTTGGAGGACTAGTTGCATCTGATCCAAGCCATGGTCTCTTCCATCACCTCCCATGCCTGTGAATGTTGGGCACTGAATAAAGAAGACAGACGAGAAATTCACCTGTTAGAATTGTGGTGCTGGAGAAGAACACTGTCAATACCCCGTCGTGCCAAAAGGCCAACCCTGTCTTGGAAAGAAGTACAGCCAGACTGCTCCTTAGACTTTGGACATATTGTCCAGGAGAGACCAGTCCCTGGAGAAGGATATCATGTTTGGTCAAGTACAGAGGCCATGAAAAAAAAAAAAAAAAAAGGAAGGTCCTTGTCAAGATGGATTGACTCCGTGACTACAACCATGGGCTCAAATATAGCAACTGTGAGAACGGTACAGAACCGGGCAGTGTTTTGTTTCATTGCACAGAGAAGACCGTGCTATGAGTTGGAGATGCCTCAAAGACATCTAATCAAAATAGCAACTCCAACAGTCAGGGGATCCATCCTACTTGTAGAATGAGGCTCTGCCCGCCTGAATGTCTGGCTGGAAGCACTGCCTAGAGCCAACCCAGCACCCAACAGGACACAGCACTGTGACGTCATCTTAGTGACAGAACGGGTACTGTTTGGGGACTACTTACACGTGGCCATTAGTTTTAAAAGGGCTGCCTTCTTGGCAGTTTATCAGAGTCTGGCTTTTATCCTGGTAAGGCGACAGGAGGACCTAACTCTCAGGCACCTCCAGCTTCTTCAGCGCCAATTATCCAGCAGAGTCCATGTTCCTCTGGGGTCAGGTCGGTTCCCAGCAACTCTAGTCACCCCAGCAGACTCTTTCTCAGCCATTAATTCGCAACTGAAGTCCCACCTTCTGCACGGGAGACTCTCAGCTCCCCAGCTGGTCTATCGCTTCTTTCCTTTCAACTCCCACTGCCCTTTTTCAAAGGTCCTCTGTGTTGTCATTATTTTTATGTATGTATGCATATTGTACTGTCATTATTTTTATGTGTGTGGTCCTCACTGGATGGTTAACTTCTCCAAGGGCAGGGGTCACCGTTTTTCATCTTTGTATCACTAGCAAATTTAAATCAATGCTTTGCTCATAAGAAGCATTTAGCAATCATTTGCTGGGTGAATGAATTAATGAGCCACAGAATAGATGCCATTTTAGCACCAAGGAAATACTCCACATGGAATCGAAATGCAAGCTCTGTCCTGCCTCAGTGCCTTGTAATCGCAGTCAGGCAATGAAGAGACAAAGAAGGGGAGGGGTTGGGGGGGACAAGAAATGGCCTGAGGTGACAGGAAGGGACAGAACTTGGTAGTCATTTTCTTAATTTCTCCATTAATGGGTGTAATGTGTTTTTTTTTTAATTTTTGTTTTTGAATCCATCATCTGACTTCATTTAGCTAATTTCGCTTTCCCCATCTTTGAGTTCACTAACTCTGGATCTTGGCTATGGTTGTCTTTATTAACTTGGTAATGACTTTGTTGAGTTACAGGGTCATTAATTGCTCCTTAATGCTTGCACGTTTGACAAACAGCTGCAAAATATTACCCTTCATTCAGAATTTGATCTCAAAATTAATTGTATTACCTTTTCTTGCTTCGGGCTTTGTATGTTTTCTCATCAAAAGGTAGTTTTCACTTTAAATGAAGTGATTTTTATGACCGTCCCTGGGAAATTTACAAAGGGGGCTTGCTCTTTTAATCTGGGTAATTGTATCTGTGGTTCGGAATTCGCCTCTCTTCTCAGTTGCTCTGGCTGCCTTTAGCGTTTTGTTCAGTCTCTGTCATCCGAATCTCTTTTCCTTAGATTGTCATGTCCATGCCATTTGGCTTTTAATTCCCTCCAGAGAGGCAGCTATAAAGTGGGGCCCCTAAAAGTTTTATCACGTGTGTTTGCTTTTAAGCAAGATGCATGTTCTGTGCTTCATGTACATACCCCCCCACCCTGCCTTTTTAAAAACCCAGCTTCTCTTCTTTTCTTCTCTGCGTCCCCACTCTGCACATTGATGTCTATCCTCCCCTGAAGGAATCAATGTCTCTTAGTTTCACTCACTTCCACCTCCAGTGTCTCACTTTGATTCAAGAGAGGAAGAGTGACAAGTTTCCAGTTCCAGAAACAAGGCTCAGCAGAAGACACGCCAGCCGGTGCAGAGGCCGCTGAGAGGGCTGACTTCAAACCCTGGAAGCCAGCGCTCTCATCTGCCGCTGGAAGCCCTTTGGCAAAACGTCTCTTTCCCATCGTGATGCTGCGGCGGCGAGTCTTGTGAGAGGAGCATGTGACTCGGTGGAAAGCGCCCATCAGGAGACTTTATGAAATCGCTCTCGTGTTTCAAGTCAGAGCCTTAAAGAAAGAAAAAAAATAAGTGTCTAGCAAAGTGCAAATAATCGTGTGTATTCAGTGGGAAGAGAAATGTGAGTGACAGCCGTAACGACTCATCTTCCTCGTGTTCTCTTGACGGAGGGAATTTAAAACGAAGAGCTGCGGGAATGTGCTCTTTGGCTGCGGAGCTGGGCCTCCTAAGCAGAATGCAGGCTTTGCTCTTGGGTGACCACAGTAGGCCGGGGTCTCCATGTTGGCATGACTTCCACAATGGCAGCTCGTGATAGAGACCAAGGGATCCTCAAACGGGGACTGCCCGGCAGGAAACAAACCCCCCTACAAGGGTCGGAATGAGGCCAACCCTTGGGTCCGTAGATAGTTTTTAAAATGGACTATCGTCCTTGGGAAAAATCTGAGGTTTTAAAGAACAAGACGTGCATCTAGAGTGCGATGCGTCACGCTGACGCGCAATGAAGGGCGTCTGGGTTGTGGGTTGGTTCAAGGTGCGGAGGCTTCAGAATAAAGCATCTGCCAGCTCTGCGCGCTTGGGAATCCTATAGAAATACACCGTTGCTTTGCGAGGGTGTAGACAGAGGTTTCATTCTGAGGTCTCCGCAAAAGTATACCGGCCTAGAGCATGTATTACTGCGTGGGTTCTTGTCCTTGCCATTTCATTGTCAAGCGCAAGCTTTGGACGTCAGTGAGCTCGTCTGCGGTGGACTTAAAGGCCTGCTAGTGCCCAGCAGCTGGCTGTAGGTTGCTGTTGCAGCACATACTCAGACCTGCAAAGCATCAAAGGACCAAATCCCTGTAACCTTACTTGTAACTGACTTTTCAATACTTTGCTTTAGTTTATATAAACACTAATCCCTAACTTAGTGGTGGTTTGTTAAAAAGTGTAGTTCCTGATGAACCACAAGTTCAAGCTTATGAAAATATAAAACTCAGGGGATTAGTTAGCATTTTTAAAACTCTCACCTAAAACTGAAACCATAAGCTTCTGCTGTCTTCATTTTGGACAACAGCAGGAGATTTGCTAATTAGCATAATGAATGTTCACGATGGCATCTTTTGATTGTTGTTGTTGTTGCTGCTGTTTTCAAGATGGCATTTTATTGGAGAAATGAATAGTGTTCAACAATGAATGAATTGACCAGCACGGAAAGGTCCTGGCACCTTTAAATAAATAAGAAGTAAGGACCTAGTCAGGCCAATAGTTTGGAATGATAACCTATGCTTAAGATTGTAGTTAATCTAGGGGATAGCCATTGAATACAGGATTTAGTCACCTTGTTGAGTAGAATGATAGCTAACTTCAAGGATAGCTTTCACGCAAGGTTCTTTCCGCATATCTTAAAGGGCAGAGAGTTGGCATTTGACTAAACTTATATAAAATAAAATTGCAAGAGTATTGAGTGTTAGAATATATGACAGAGCCTGCTCATTCATATGTATCTTACTGCATAATCCAGGATGTGCTAAGAGAAACTTCTATTCACCAATGCTACTTATTCAATAATCAGAAAAACCATTTAAGAAAACCCAGAAAAACCAAATTTTGGGTCATGGAGTCAGTTCTGACTCATGGCAACCCCAGATTCTAGGGGGCCGAATAAATTCATAGGGTCTTTGTGGCTATCATCTTTACAGAAGTTTGCCAGACATTTCTCCCTTGGCACTGCGGGGTGGGCTCAACAATCAAACACAGACCACTTGAGTAATCAGCAGAATGTAGTCATTTAAAACATCCAAATTGGCTCAGTCAGCCCATGATAATCTTCCCTAGACAAATGGGAAAACTAAGATAGAAAGGGGTTAGAGCCATGTTGAAGGTCAACTGGCTAGTAAGTGGTGGAACAGAGTGCCTTCACTTCCGAGTTCATGCTCCTCCCCAGCATGCTCCACTGCTTCTTGGTAACAGAATGTGGTAAGTAACCGCCCTCCATGTGATGATATTATCACACGTGGATTGTTTGAGCAGTTTCTGTCAGTTTGGGGGGCTGTGAGTCTGACTTCTGTATTACGATAAGGCAGGCATGTGACGGTGAGATACTGTTCCTGATTCTGACTACAAACAACATGTCCTGTTTTTCTCTCCGACTTAAGACTTTGTCTAACTGAAGGGCACCCAGAGGCTGCACAGAAGAGACTGAACCACTACTGCTTGTTCACCCAAGCACAGCCACACTGTCATGTGGGTGCTGAGGCTGGTACTTGGTGACAGCTGTCATTTGTAACTTCAGATATCAAACTTCCATCTTCAATAACCTGATAGTCTCCTGGAAGACTTTAGATCAATATTATACATAAATGAATTGTGTATCAATGCCGCATATGGTCAGCATTTTGTAAACTAAACTATAAAGCACACAAGGGGGTACCCCCCAAATGGATTTTTACTCCCACGCTATGTATTTAATTTTTTTCTTTTTAAGAAAACAGCCCACTGCCTTCAAAGTACTCTCCATTATATATAACACATTTGTCAAATCTGCGATTCCATTCTTGGAAACATTTTCCAAACTCATTTGTCTGGATCACTGACGGCACCTCCCTTGTAGTTTTTCCCCCCTTCACCTCTTCTACATAGTCAAATCATTGTCCTTTCATGTCCCTCTTCATTTATAGAAACAAAAAGAAGCGACATGGAGAGAGGTCAGGTGAGTAAGATGCATGGGGGAAGAGAGGCAAATAGGTATTTTTTGCCCCACACTGGTACACCAAGATGGCTATTTGAGCTGGTGCATTGTCATGGTGGCAAAACCAGCCCCCTGTCTACCACAAATCAGGCCTTTTTTTGTTGCACACTGTTAAGCAATCATTTCAGAACCTCTAAATATAAAGCTTGATTAGTTTTAACCTGGTAGAACAAATTCCAAATACACTATGAGTCAACATTTTCATCCTCTTGTAAATTTCGTGGGTGTCCAGAAAGAGGTTTGTCATCAATCAACATTTCATCTTTTTGAAATGTGCAAATCACGCATACACCTGAGTTTTTCTAACAATGCTGTACTTGTAAGCTGTTCAACATCACAACCATTTCTGTGGCATCTTTCTCAAGACAAATGCTCTTCTCTTAAGTTGGTCTGATAAAAAAAATGTGGTCCAATCAAACTGCTTTCATGAAAAAATTCACGGTGACCACAGAGAACTTTCCCAAGTGATGCCACTGAGTGCATTGACTCCGTGCGAATTGCTCAATGCTCAACTAGTGGAAAATACGCATGCTATGAAAGCTCTGCCAGCATAATTCTGTTTTTTTTGTTAGGGTATGTGCATTTAATTTTTTCTGAAAGGTTGTAGAATTTGGGGGGGGGGTGGATTTTAAAATTATCTTTTAATTCCAGGAACTTTTTAGAGCACCTTGTTTATAGACCCGACACTGTGAGGCTTCTGCAGTGCAAAGCCTTAGTTGATGCCTTATATAATGTATGATGCTGCTTGATAAAAGGGATCTGCTGCCTTATTTTGCAGATTTTAACAAACCATCGAGCTGATTTATTTTGGAGGTGGCCTACTAACACAGGGTCTGGATACAAATCCCAGGCCCTCCACTCTAAAGAGATTGAATAAATTATTTAACACACTGAGTTTGGTTGCTGAATGTGGGAAAGAGAAACCATTGTAACATTTGGTAAGTTCCTACGAAGAGTCAACGAACTAAAATATATGGAGCATCTGCCAAGCATTAAAGCGTGATACCAATACATGAAAGCGGCAGTGACCACTATTATTGTCATCGGCATCATTTTCTGGTTCTACCTGAGTAGGAATGTACTCTCCCTCTTCTTGGCTGTGATTTCTCAGGATCCTTGAACATCCCCAGTGACAGGGAGATCACTAATTCTCTTTTTTGGGGGGTGGAGGGGAGCGGGCATCACTGCCCTCTGGTGGTCGTGGGAGCTACCCAGTGCCGCTCCTCAGAGCGGCCGCTGGATTTGAACCGCCAAGCCCATGGGCCGCAGTCCCGCACTCACTCACTTACGCCACCACGGTTCAGCCCGAGATCACTAATTCCTCTTACGTCAAACCCATACTTATGTGAAAAAATGTCCATTTGTGGGTGCTAGGTCTACTTTGGGCAAAAGAAATCTTCATCTTAGATTCATAAAGTAGTACTTTGTTGTTGCTGTCCTTAGATGCAGCTTAGTCAGTTCCGAGTCACAGAGACTTCATGGAAGGAAGCACTGCCCAGTCCTGAACCACCCGCACAACTGGCGTGCTGGGCCCATCCATTGTTGCAGCCACGCTGTCAGTCCTTCTTGTCGATGTTCATCCTCATTTTTGAAGACTCTCTGCTTTAGCAAGCATAATGTCCTTTACCAGAGACAGAGCTTTCCCGACAGCATGTTCCAAGTGAGACACAGTCTCGCCATGTTCGCTTACAAGGAGCGTTCTGGCTGGACTTCCCCAAGACAGATTGATTTGTTCTCTTGGCAGCCCATGGTACTTTCAGTGTTCTTTGTCAGCACCCTAATTAAAAATGTGTCCACTTTTCTACTGCCTTTTTAATTAATTGTCCATCCTTGACATGCACATCTGGTGTTGGAAAATACCCTAGCTTGGGTCAGGTGAGCTTTTAGTCCTTAAAATGACATCTTTGCTCTTCATCATTTAACTTTGTGAATCAGATTTGTCCAACACAATCCATTCAGCAGCCCTTTGGCTACTTAATGTGACCTCCTTACATGAGGAAGGTGAGCCAAGGGAAACCACCGGACTTTGAATTTTCCTATTTCAATACATAGAGCAGGACACACAAACCACCTTCCAACGAAGTCCAGATAAGTAGGCATGTGCCAATAACCAAAGTTCTCAAACTAATTTTAACAGTTTATGTGCAGTGTAACTATTGGTCTCTCCCTGCCCCAAAGAAAGAAGAGGAATAAAATTTGAAGAAGTGTGAAAACAACTAGCAAGTAGATTAGCGGACTGCTAAGCTTCAATCTCCATGACCCTGAGATAAGAAGACCTAGGTGGTACCTCAGTCCTACCATACCCTGGTCTAAAAGGTAGTGGGGAACAGATGGAGAATAAAGCTCAAAATCACAAGAGAGCAGGCTTACTGATCAGAGAGGGACCGCTGGAACCACACTAAGATTCTGGCCCTCAGTCACCCATTCCCACAGCTCAGTCTTAAATCAAACAAGAGAGAGACCTATAAGGGAAATAATAACACAAGCAAGGTCTGTACATCTTAGAACAATTGACCATTTGAGATCAAAAGAGCAGTACTTACTCAAGGACAAATGGATAGATAGGTAGATAGATAGATAGATAGATAGATGATAGATAGATAGATAGATAGATAGATAGATAGATAGATAGAAAGAACAGGGTAGACCTGTCCCTGTGGGCTTTGGAGACTATAACTCTTTATAGGAGTAGAAAGCTTCATCTTTCTCCCTAGCAGTGACAGATGGTTTTGAACTGCTGACCTTGTGATCAGTGGCCAAACATGTAACCACTACACCATCAAGGCTCCTCTTTTAGGAAAGGGGGAGGAGTGAAAACAGGAAGCACAGGAATGGAGTGGGATTAGTGATGTTCCATTGAGGGAATTGTAATGAATGAGATAAAACAAAATGTGTTTGAATTGTCGAACATAAAACTGATGATCTGCTCTTGAAAACCTTCCCTCAATTCACAATGAAAAGTTAATTTTTTTAGCAGTCTGTAAATTAAATAGAATTATATCAAAAGCGAGGCTATGAACAATGAATGCTCTGAGAGGACAGATATATGGGGCAGATGGGTTTTTTTCCTTGCTATTGTGACTTGGAGGCTGTTCTCAGGAGCCTCAATAAATGCAAAATTGCTCTGAAATAATTAACGTTCAAGTAATCACTACTATACGAGGGTAAATAAAAATTATTACTGCTAGGGTTTCAGTTTATACATGCATGGGTTGATGCCAAACAAAATGTGTTTAAACATGTTGCTTGCTAGGGTTTCACTTTATACATGCATGGATTTATTCCAAACAGGATGTGTTTAAACATGTCTCAGCAGTCATTGGATGGCACAGGCAAGCTGGTTTCAGTAATAACACTTACCATCATGTTGTTATGGTGCCTGCAAAAAAAAAAAAAAGGATGCTTTGGGGGTTATGGAAAAAGAGTGATTTTGAGATCAGGGTTAATATCCAATTTCTAACCAAACTCACTAGGATATCTTCCCCAACTCTTGAAGCTTTGCCAGTTGATGGGAATGTTGCCCCACCTACTACAGTCATTTTTAGATGGATCGGGGCTTCAGAGAAAGCATGGAGCCCCTCAAAGATGAGCCAGGAGAGAGGACTCTCTCCTCTTGGGCACATGAAGCAACTGTGGCTAAGATCCAGGAGCTGGGAGGACAAGCAAGTGGAATGAGCCTGGATGGGCTCTTGCTCAGTGCAGCACTTTCTGCTTTCAGCAAACATCTTGCCCCCCTTAGCCTTTCACTCCATGAGCGCCAAGGGTTGCAGGCAGATCGGTTCCAAGAGCCAATCTTCCCTCCAGTTTTTAAGTGAGGCTGCAACAAATGGAGCAAACCCAACCCAGGACCGGGTCATGGATTTACCAGGGTGGTTCAGAGACAAAGTCGGATGAAGACCGTGTATTCGGAGGGAAGCTCCTGGCCCAGTTCAATTCAAGGCCAAGAGGTGAGCTCAGGAAGTTAGCACAGCAGTTTGAGGGGACTCCACAGTGATAAACAAGATCGATATTAATCAAAGGGCACACGACTCTCAAGGAGGCTCATGAAAATATTTGAAGAAAGCTGGAAACTGCATGAGGGAGAAAGATGAAGGCCAGGAAAGTTGCAATGGGGACTTTTGCCTATCACGAGAAGACACTTATTTGCTCATTCTTTGAGAGTACCCAGGGTTGTCCGGTGCAAATTTTCTTGGGAAACCTTATCCCCCTTCATTCTAGAGACATGGTCTTACTCCTTTACACTACTCTCTGTTCCCTAAACTCAAAGAACATGGAAGGCTCCTGTTTCTGCTAGAGAAAAGACCCTCTGAGCTGCTTCTAGAGAGAGTTACAGCTGGGCTCCTGTAAAGACACCGCTCTGCCACACTCACGGGGAAGTTCCAGTCTCTCACATGGGCTTCACCACAGGCTCCACAGTACCTGACGACAGCTGTGGTGGTGAACAGTATGGAACTCGAGCGCTGGACTCGACGTGTGGCCATGACCATTGAAAAGCAGCACAGCAGCGGGTGCGTTGCTTCTCTGCCAAATCCACATGATAAGAAATAGTGCATGGCTGGGAGGCTTCCATAAGTGTACAGCCACGTGAGCAGAGTGGCAGAGTAGAGGACGTCTCAGATGCTTGATAAGCATTTGCTATTCTCACTGGGAAGGACGGCTGGCTCCAAAGTTTGCTACGGCCACGTGCTCCGTGGCTGAGGCCTCCCCTGTGGCTCTGTAGGAGAAAGAGCAGGTGATCTGCTTCGGTGTGGCCAAGAACACGCGAGGGGACCCTTCCACCTGTTCACAACGGGCTGTGAGACGGGCGGCAGGTGACTCTGAAGAGACCTGACAGCTCCCAAAACAACCGGCTACCACCACCACCACCACCACCGTGTTACTGTTATTTCCACCACAGGCCGGTTGTAAGAACTGAGTGTCTCTCGGTGGGAATGCAGAGCCACAAATGGTTCTGCTGATCCCAAAGACCTCATTCCATTCCTCGGTATGGCAGGAGATCACAGGTGAGCAAAGGTTAAATTTAAGATTCAATCAAGATTAAATTTCCTTATATTCACTTATTATATTGACGTGAATCACTGAAAAAGTACATTGCCCCAATTTCATTTGCAAATGAAACATATGTAAATCAAATTCTATTTTAAGTGCCCCAGGGATCATTATTTAAAACAGGGTCTCTCACGATTTTGTTGTTGCTACTGCTGTTGTTTATTGTTTTTCTTCTGCTTCTTTATTATTGACGTGAATTGCATCTACCATCAACTTCAGCATTTTAAAGCGAACCATTCATTTAGTGCATTCATAACGTGATGCCCCCTCCAACCTATTGAGTTCCAGAATCTCACCGTTGGTTTCTGATTGATAGAATACTTCCGTCAGTAACAATATAACATTTTGTGAAATGAATAATCACTTTATCATTCATGTTTCCAAAATTAAAAAAAGTCTTAGTTCATATAATTTTCTAAAGCAAACCTCAGCTGTACCTGGATTAACACCAAAATGACTTTTTTATTTTTTCTGGGTCATACTGTTAAATCCCGACTTACTCTGCCATCTTATTTTGATTATTGGAAGATAAGACTGAAAGCATTTATGAGAGGGGAAGGAAGAGAGATTACAAAAAGACAAAGGCTTAATCTTAGAATATTGGGAAGAGGGAAGCCCAGAGCTTTATGTAACAATTCAGGAGGAAAAAAAGCTGGTTTTCTTTGGGGGGCAGAGGGGGAAGCAGGCATTGAACCACTGAGCAAGGGAGGCAGGTGGGCTGGGCGGGGGTGGGGGGGTGGGGGGAGTGGGCAGAACTCCTAGCAAGGAGAGAACAGAACTGTGTGAGTTCTAGAATCTGAAAGAAAAACAAAAGCAAAAATAACCCCCACCCCCACTCTGTGCTTTAGTGAATTCCAAGTCTATGGGTCAGACCCTGTAGGTCAGAGTGGGACAGCCCCTTTAGGTTGCAAATGTAATTAGTTAAGTCAAACTAATTAATTAGTGAAGTCATCTAGAAGGTCATCTTGGAGGGAGATGGGTTCTAATCCAATATAACCGGTATTTTGATTTAAAAGAAAGAGAGAGACGGTTCAAAGACCAAGGCACAGACTGGAGTAATGTCACAAATGGAAGAACATCTGGGGATCCCTGAAGAGGCAAGGAAGGATTCCCCCATCCCCTAAAGTTCTGGAGGAAGCCTGACCCAGAGAACCCCTGGATTCTGGACTTCTAGGAGAATGAATCTCTGTTGTTTAAAGCCCCCACTTTGGGGTGATTTGTGAGCACAGTCATGAGAAGGCAATGATTCTCCTCTTTGTTCGTGTTCTGAACCCACAGCAGCATATTCTGCAATTTTTTGTCGTGCCCTAGCTCCCTGCAGACAAAGCCACCTTCTCTTTGTTTTTCTAACAGCACACTATTTCAGTATGTGTGACACCTCTTAATGGCCATTTATGAGATGGGGCCCCAGTGTGCAATTTTATCCCTTGCTTTTTAGTTTCTTAGTGAAGTATGATCATGATAGATGGCAGCTGTGGTTCCCTGGCAGAATTCTAGCCTTCCTGGGAGAGACCCCGATCCAGACTGGGCCCGTGCACTACAAGGGCAGCCACCACCATCGGTCAGTGGAAGCTTGAATGCTGCAGGATGCAAAGTAGGGTTCAGTGCACTTGTAGACAAACAGAAGGACTGACTGACTTCCCAAACCAGTCAATGGAAACCCTCTGATCCTCCACTGATCTAGGGATGAAGCAAGACCAGGCAGCTTTCTGCTGGTGCGTCAACTCCATGGGTGTTAGAGTTCTTGGGTGCTGTTGAGTCATTTCTGCCTCAGCATGACCCTGAGTCCAATGAACAGCACATGGCCCTGGCCTCTGCCTCCTCCTCCTCCTCCTCCTCATTCTCATGTTTGAGCCCATTGTCACAGCTGCCGTGTCACTCCGTCTTGTTGAGGGCTGTCTCTCTACTGGCCCAGCATGACGTCCTCCCGGGACTGGTCTCTCTCGATAGCATGCCAAAGTCCATGAGATGACATCTCACCAGCTTCGTCTCTGAGGAGCGTTGGCGTTGAACCTCTTCCAGGACAGGTCTGTGTGTTCCCATGGCAGTCCACGGCCCCTTCCACAGTCTTCACCAGCACCAGGACTCAACGGACCAGTAGCTAACATGGGAATGCTAGATGAAAATGCAGAAACGTTCAGTTTTCACTTCACTGAGTTTTGACAGTTACATCCAATGGCATACAGCCATGGAAGAACTACCCAAGATAAAAATAGACGATTTCCTTCTCTTCGGAAAGTTCCTCTTTCCCTTTTCAGTCCGCAACCACCCCCTCCCTCCCGGTGTTCTGATGACTGTGATTATAAATTAATTTTGCCTGTACTTGGACGTCGAAGGTAGGCTAGAGACAGTGTGAACTCTCTGGTGCCCTGCTTCCTGCATTTGGCAGACTGTTGTAGAGATTAATTCTTGCACATCCTTGCAGGTTTAATTTCCATAACTAATCTCAAGGAAATAAGATTGGTCTGTGCTCTCTGTAGTTTAAGGGGGTCACAAATGTTACAGCAAGTAATTAATCGCATTAAAAGAAGGCTAGCCCTAGGAAATGGTGAAACAAAGATTTGAAGGGAGTCACTTGTGAACGGCAAGGTACAAATTAAAAATCTGCAAAATTTTCGGTGACGCGAAGCTTGGTAGGTAGGAACCCTGGTGGTGTAATGGGTTACACATTGGTCTTTGAATTTCAAGGTCAGGAGTTCAAAAACATCAGTAGCCCTTCAGGAGAAAGATGACGCTTTCTATTCTAGTAAAAGGTTGACAGATTGGAAACCCACCGGATAGTTCTACTCTGTCCTCCCCAGTTGCTGAGTCAGGATGGACTCGATGGCAGGGGGCTGTCAAGTGGAAGCTTGGGAGGAAATCCGAGTGAACCAGTGGATTGGGCTGCAAACACACACAGGGGAGGCGTGAGCCCAGCAGCTGCAGGAGAAAGATGAGGCAAGCTGCGGGTCCCTAAAGAGTCATGGCTTCAGAAACGCCGTCAGAGCAGGCCTGCTCTGTCCCCCAGCTTTACTCTGAGTTGAAATCAACACCAGAGCAGGAGGTTTTGGGGTTGGGTTTGCTCAGCTTGGCACATCTAGCCCTTAGATGGGTAACCAAAAAGTCCACGTGATTTTCTGTGATTGTCATCTAGTCCTCTGTTAGGCATATATTTTTCTTAATTTCTTACTAAGTGATTTTTGATCTCTGCAGGTGGCAGTAATGGTCATGATATAGTAACTATATGTAATATTACTGGAGATAAAAATCATAGAAGGCTTAGGGAATTAGACAAAAATGCATAAAAGCCATCCTCCACCTTCTCCCCTCCAGTAGAGCCCAGAGAAATTTGTTCCATTTCCCTGGGGCTATAGGGTACAGCCCCAGCTGCATAGGCTGAATCAGGCTTACTAAGGACAACAGAGAAAGGTGGACACTTTTTGTTGGCCTTATATTGAAGCGAGGATGTTAAGACTTCTCATGTATTTTGGTTTTCCAGAGACCAGTCCCTGGACAAACATCACACTTGGTAAAGTGGAAGGGCAGTGAAAAAGAGGAAGACCTTCAAGACAGATCGACACAGCGGCTGGAGGAACGGGCTCAGACCTTAGAACAATGGTGAGCTGGTGTTTCATGCTGTGAGGCAAATGTGATAACCGCTGCACTATGGAAACCAGTCATTCTGTTGTTTATAAGGTCCCTTAGAGTCTGCACTGACTGGATGGCACCAAACAACAATAATAACAATATGTTACATTCTATTTTACTGTACGTCATATTTATTGGAAGAGAGTTTGGTTGTGGCAACATTTACCCTGCTGTTAGGACTTATAAAACAAAACTCCAGAATGCCCTCGCTTATCATGATTTGCTTTTGTGAACATGGACACCCCTCACCAACCTCTAGAGCCACCTCTGTCACTGTAGACTTCGGGATGATTCAGAACCAGTGACCGCCTTTAGAGAGAAGCTTGGAAAGCAGTTGAGCTTCGTAGACCTCAGTCAAGATGCTTGTGAATCACACCTTCCCCGTGTGGGAGCCAAACAAGACATCAGTAAGATAAGCTTTAGCTCAAGGAAATGTGCTTGCCCTTGTTAGGAAGTCTCGTTCAGCAGGAAACAGAAAATGCAGGTGCAGTGCCTCCCCTTAGCATCCTGACCCCGCCATGGTTTGGGTGTGTTCTGCACTCCCGACAGAGAGCCACGTGTGGTTGCCATTCGGGTCCTGGGGGCATTCTGGGGTGCTGGACTCCCTGTTTGCGTGCAGCAGGAATGAGAGGACACCCTTCCCAAGCACGGAGTAAAGTCTTCCCTTCCAGCGGGGTGTCCTGTCCTAGATCTCACACCTTCTAGTGGCTGTTGGCCAGTGTGCCCCTGCTCCTGGCAGCCCCATGCCCAACAGAACAAAATACCGTCCAACCCCGTGATGGCTTGTACGTAAGCTGATTGTGATCCACAGGGTTTTCCTGGACTGATGTCCTGAATTCGTTTGCCAGGCCTTTCTTCTTAGTCTGCCTTAGTCTGACAGTTCTGCTGAAACCTCTTCGGTATGATAGCAGCTTAGTCAACAGGATATCTGTATAATGAATAATATATGTAGTGTATACTGTCTATGGTAAATAATGTACAATGTGTAGGATATTACTACACACATGGAATGCTTTATATGGTTATGTATTCTATAACTGTATAAGACATGTCATATATATTATAATAAACAAAATAAAAAGCAGGACATAAAAATAAATAAAATAAGGTGGACACCTGATAAAAATTGGGGTCCTTTTAAAAAGGATACAGAGTGACATTGATTAAGGTAACAAAAACAGCATTTGCCACAGGGCGATATGGTAAGTGTCAAGATGCTCAGGCCTGAATAAGTGAATGAGTTATTGCCTTACCAATACTTGCAATATTCAGAAGGACCTAGAGAGTTAAAATATCTCCACAAACACTTACTTCTCTGTTGAGTTATCGAACACATTGGACAAATTTTGACTCAAATTATTACTGTATACCACATGAGCTAGCCAGCCCTGGAAGCTTTCTAAATTATCCCTATTTATAGTATGATAAGTATAATTTATAGTTGTCAAGACATTCTCAAAATAATCTCACAAATCTATTTCAATTTCAAAATGAGTATGAAAAAGTCTCATGCTAAAACACAATTTTGAAAACTGAAAGCCAATTAGAAACCGAAAAATTGGAGGAAAAAACAAATAACAAAAACAAATTTCACTTTAAAAATTCTGAAAATGCTTATGCGGTGCTGTATGGATGATAACACGACTATCATCTTATTGACTTTGAACCAGGTGTAAGATAACACCCTGCATCTTTGTAATGCTGTAATGAAATGCACTTAAACACTCTAGTTCCTAGGAGACCTATATATCAACATTGTTCTATGTCCACAAAAGAGATAAAAAGACTGGAAGGAATCATGCGGAAATGTTGACATTATCTTTGACCAAAAAGATTACAAATGATTTTGATACTTTTAGCATCCTTTCAGATTTTCTACATTTCTAAATTGAACATTATATATTACTTTTTTCAATCAGGATGAAATAGGATATTATAAAATACACAATATGATGACCAGCTGTATAACACAGGAACTAAATTTATAGCTAGCATAGGATACTACATCTTTATCCCATTACTAAGAACCTGTGGGCTCAGAAGGCAGTCCCAATCTCTGAACATACATTCCATCCAAGTGCGATCTTTATTTGGCTGCTTATATTAGAAGTAAATTGTTCCAGGTAGCTTCTGACAATGAACATGATTTTACTTGGCCACTTTTCCTGAGCAAGCATATCTTTACAAGAAGCTAGGTCCTCCATTGTGAGTCATTTGTGACAGTGATATTATATTTTATGAAAAGTGCAAAATTTTAAGGATTTAACAGTTTACATTATTATACCCAGGATCACTATCAGTTGGAACCTATGTGGTGTCACTAACAAGAAGCATAGTTTTGCAAGCCAGCATTCAAAGGGCTCTATATGATAAATAGCCTCATTTTATTTGGTTTTCTCCAGAGTCATTTATTTATTTTTTAACAGTTTTATTGGCACTTCATCAACCTATCATGCAATTCAATCATTAAGCCATATCAAGAAAAGTTGTCCGATCTAATCAATTTAGAACCAGAATAGAATAGATGTGCTGATGCTATTGCATCCGCTCAGACTCATATTGACCCTACATAGAGTGGAATGAAACATCGCCCCGCCCTGCACCAGCTTCACCATCATGGCTGAGTTTGACCTGCTGCTGCAGCCACTGTGCCCATACGGCGTGCTGAGAGAGTCTTCTTCTTTGCTGATCCTCTACTTTACCAAGCATGGTGTCTTTGTGCAATGGTTATCCTTCCTGATAGACATGATTGTGTGGGATTGGGTTCTCAAGAGAAGCGAAACCAGTGGTGCTTACATGGGTTGTCTGTAGAACAAAATTTATATCAAGAATGGCTTATCTACTTGTAGAAGCACTTCAGTCCAGTCTGTCAGGCTTCTCTGGACTCATGGAAGCAGGATGATGAAGCAGAGACAGCTGGAGGCACAGGATGATGATATAGAGATCTGAAGTCACCTGAATGAATCCTCCTATGGATAGCTTCTGGAATTGGTAGGCAATTCCTCTGGATGGACTCGGACCTCCAAACTTTCACTTAGCAACCAAACACATGAGATAATATTAAAAGTTGATGCATACGTGATGTTTCCAGCAACAATCACTTACATCTAGATAGCACAGTTCAACCTGCAGACAGGAGAACCTGCTGCCTTTCTGTTGGTTCAGACTCACGCTGATTTTCTAGACTGGACAGCTTTACAGGAGCAGTCAGCCTCATATTTCTCCCGAGGAGTGGCTGGTGGGTTTGAACCCCAGATCCTGCTGATAACAGCCCAACACTTACCCAATAGAGCCACCAGAGCTGTGCAGGGGTGAGACATTAGGCTAATGCAGTTAACTTTAGAACTGTGACATGCCCATACTCAGGAAATTCAACTTGTGTGATTTCACCAAAGATGCTCTTTCCACCAAAAACACGGCCAAAGTCTCTAGCCCAAGGTAGTAGAGGCAGAGCCAGTGAGACAGTATATTTGAGCCAGTTTCTAGGGGCTTTAGAATTAGTGTGGTCCATTCACTTCCCTCAAGCATACCTCAGTTGTCTTATCTGCAAAATGACAGAGTTGTAGCCAACGACTCCAAAGATCCTTGAAAACGCGGGCATCTTATGAATGCACTGAAGTTATAAAGACATGAGCCCACACTGAGACTCATTCTATTAAACTAATTTTCACCCAGTTCTGACAAGCCAAGGATCTGTTGAATCATACACGTTCAGTAGCAGGGCCATCTGTTTGAGTCAAGGACCCAAGTGCTCACACTCACATAGGAATGGTTTGGATAATAAGTTGAGGAAGAGAGTGAAGGCCAGAGAAGGAGTCTGCACATCTGCAGTGGTCTATAAATAGCCTACAAGTCACATGCATTAGAGAAACTTCAAAACAACCCACCATCTTCTATGGCTGACTCTCTGGATAGGCATGGAAAACACTATTCAGGGCATCAAAGAAATATCATCAAAAGTGTGGAGATGACCCTAGGTTTATTAATTTTTTAAGGGCTATTCATGGTGTCAGCAGAGCTAAGCATTTATTGTTTGTGACAATGCCTCAGGGCAGATGTCATGGTCCTGACACTTTAGCATGCTTGTGACTGCCTTCTTGTGTCCTAAATTTCAGGATGAAAACGGAGGTCTAGAAGCTAATAATAGCTTCATCTCATGGGCAGGAGCCGGAAGGAAGCATGCCCATGGAAAAACCAGGGGCCTGAAGGCATCCGTAAGAGGAGTAAAGAGAGAAATGGAGCAGGGAGGGCCACCGGCCTCCAGAGAGGAAGGCACGTGAGCCCAACATTTCAGAAGGGTAAGATTCAAAGTAAGACGTGGGAGAAAAGATGAGAGTTCCAGGAAGGTGGGTCAGAACCAGAGCGTCCTCAGAGAGTGGGTTATAAGACACGCGATAGGGGTGGGGAGAAAGAGCAGCATGGTCTTATTTAACCGAGTGCTCCATCTCTGAGCATCTGTCCTACCTAAGGCAGCAATCCAGTAGAGAACATGTTCCTGGTAGTGTAATTCGGTACAGCGAGCATCAACCATGCGGGGAGAAAAAATCCAAGGACGTCTCCACAGAACTTTTGATCAGGTCTTCGAAGAAACAGTATCTTCGCAGAGTTCATGCACAATGGGAAATTTAAATGTTAAAAGGTACAATAATGTATATCTTTTTTCCCCCCTACCTAACATGTAACCACCACACACAAGGGTCCCTTTAGTGCTCTCTAGAGGTGGGCTTATCAGTCATTTTATTTTTCAGGTGCTATGGGCCTTGGCACCCGTGGTATCGTCATTAGTCATTGGGCTGCGATCTGCATGGTCAAGAGTTCGAAACCACCTGTTGCTCCGGGGGAGAAAGACTGGGCTTTCTATTCCCGTCGACAGTTACATTCTCAGAAACCCGCAGGGGGTTGCTCTGAGTCAGTATTGACCCAATGACAACAAGTTTGCTTTTTTTTGGACAGAAAACTCTAGCGGTATTTTGGCTTTTCTATCCTTTCAGCATTTCTCTATGTGTATATTTATGACCTTTGCGTGTCATGCTCCCCACAACCTTCGAGTTAGTTTGCTCTCATTCACGCACATGCAAACATCAGCTATGTCAGCAGATTCGTGATCAAAAAGGAACATGACCGTTGTGAGTTGCTCTTGAGTTGGTTCGACTCATGGGGACCTGCAGACCAGAACCAAGTTTCACGGAGGCCTCTTTTCCCTCAGCCTCCACTGTCCCAGCCAGGGTATGTTTTTCTAGCCCTTGGTCTTTACTGAGGAGTTGTCCAAAGTGAGCGAAACACAACGTGATGCCTCCTTGCTTCTCAGGAGTATTCTGGGTAGACTTCTTCTGAGACAGACTTCTTCATTCTTTTAGCAATCCACAGAATATTTAATATCCATTGCCAAGCCCACCATTCAAATGCAAAACAAGTCATAAATATAGAAAAAAGGCTGAAAGGAAATATAATAATAGGATTGTCTTTGTATGGTGGTCTGGGTAAGATTTCCTCCCACCCTATTTTTCAAAAAGCCTTTCTATTTGCCACGACTGTTGGGATGAAGAGCAGAAACCTGTCTCCTGTCATAAAACCAATCTTAAAACAGGGTCTTAAAAATTGGAAATCATGGGAGTGTTGCTGATCAAATATCTTTGCATAATCAATAAAACAGAAATAGCAAATATCCTTATGGTATTCTCTATTTTCAGCCCATATCCATCTGACAGCAGCAAAGAGATCTCTCATTTTACATCCTCTTCTGAATTCAGTTTGAGTTTCTGAATGCTCCCTATTGATGTTGAATTAGCTTCAGCAGCAACTCGTTTCCAAGTGACCTTAGTGATAACCAATGATTGATGAGGAATGTCAATAAACCCCATATTCTGCTGTCTTCCAAATTTCTTGGCATAGACCAGTGTGTGTTTGCCCCATTGCCTCAATTCGTGGAAATATCTCAGTTTGTATTCTCTCAATCCTGG
Source organism: Nesogale talazaci (assembly GCA_004026705.1). Lineage (NCBI taxonomy): Eukaryota > Metazoa > Chordata > Mammalia > Afrosoricida > Tenrecidae > Nesogale > Nesogale talazaci. The sequence continues at coordinate 111,352 of PVJH01003911.1, read as the reverse complement.
AACCCTCTTTTTACGTCAATACCTTCAACACAGCTGGGGCTTCTTCCTTCACTACTTTTGGTTCTTGATTGTATCCTACTTTGGTCATTTGTAACCTGCTGTGAGCATGGATTCTGCATTCTGTGAGGCCATTGTCATTGTCGAACCAAACAGAAGTACGGCCAGAGGGTTCTGTATAGGCAAGAATGGTAAGACTTTGTCTTACATCCTTTGGACGTTTTGTCAGGGAAGACCAATCCCTGGAGAAGGACATGGTGCTTGGTCCAGGGGAGGAACAGGGAGAAAGAGGAAGGCCCCTGTCAGATGGATAAACATGGTGGCCGCTGCAACAAGGGGTGGAGGTCTAGGAGTAATTGTAAGTCTGGGGCAGTTCGGTGAAGTGTTTCCTTCTGGTGTTCGCAGTGTAGCTATGGGTCAGAAGTGAGGGCACCTAACAACCACCACCACCACCACCACAACAACAACAAGCAGAGACAGAGAGACAGTTCAGAGAGAGCGCAGATGGGAGTCAGAACTGGTAAAAGGATTGGAGAGTAGAAGTAGGTCTGACCTCCACTTCCTCGGGATACACCTTGGCTTGCAGATGCTTAGCCTTCTTCCTCCTCCAGGAATTTTGAGGTGGTCAGGTGATGCTACATCACCATATTTACAGGTGGAGCCATTTTTTAAAACATAGAAAGGAGGCCTTGTCAATCGGAATGATGTTGTGAGAAGTCAAATCTCCTCGCTTTCCCAAGTCCTGATTCCAAAGCTCCAAGGCTGCAGTCAAAAAATCAGACAAGGCATTTCACCGGCAAATCTGCTTCACAAGACCCCTTGAATGTCTTTAAGAGCAAGACTGTCACCTTGAGCCTGACCCAGGTATGGTATTTCAATCTCCTCATATGCATTCTAGAACGAAACATCCGGTAAGGGAGATCAAAGAGGAATCATTGCAATCTGAATCCTTGGGCTGGAAAAGAATATTGAAAAATGCTGTGGACTGCCAGAAGATCAAATCTATTGGCCTTGAGAGGAGTAGCCTTAGAAAGCTCTTAGAAGCAAGGATTGCTGGACGTTGTCTCCTACACAGAGCTTGAACACATCCAAAGAGACCAGTCTCGGGACAAGGACGTCAGACTGGTAATGTGGAGGGCCAGTGGCAAAGAGGAAGACCCTTGACCAGGTGGAGGGACTCGGAGGCTGCCATGATGGGCTCAAACATAGCACACACCACAATGTGAAGAAGGGGTGGGCTTGGGTGGTGCTCATTCTGTTGGCCAGGGGCCGCCGTGAGTTGGAAGTGACTCCCTCTAATCACCACCCCCACTCTCCTCATGACTCCCCTTCATCCACATGTCCCCCTTCACTCACATCGCTCCCCCAAACCCAACCTCGTCAGTGAGTCTGTGTCGACTCAAAGCAACCATGGCATACAGAGTGGAACTAACTGCCCCTGTGGCTTTCTGTGGCTGTCAGTCTTCTTAAGAGTGGAAAGCCTCGTCTCGCTCTTGAGGAGTAGCTGGCGGGGGGTGGGGGGGAGGGGGTGGTGGTGGTGGTGGGCGCAGGTTGCTGACCAATACACGACGCCCTGCGCCACCCAATCGCCACGGACAATTCTGTGAGATCAGAGTTTGTTATCCTTTAGGGAGCAACTGGTTTCCTTACAGCTTGTGTATTTTTTTTTTTAATGGAAGGTAAAAAAAATTACCTTTTTTTCATAAATTTGAACTTGGTCTTTTAAATTTTTTAATCATTTTATCGGGGACTCATACGACTGCCATCACAATCCATCCCTCCACCTGTTGTGTGCAAAGCTCATGTGTACATTTGTTGTCATCATCCTCATTCTCAAAAGATTTTCTTTCCATTTAAGCCCCCGGGATCCGCTTCTCCCATCCCCCCTCTCTTCCTGCTCCCCCCTCTTTCATGAACCCTTGATAATTTATAAATTATTATTTTGTCAAAAAAATTATTATTTTGTCATATCGGGCACTGCCCAATGTTTCCCTCCACCCCCTGCCCTCTTGTCCGTACTCCAGAGAGGAGACCTTATACTTGGTTCCCCCTTTCTACTCCCACCTCCCCTCCACCCTCCCGGTAACGCCACTCTCACCACTGGTCCTGAAGGGATCATCTGTCCTGGATTCCCCCTTTTTTCCGGTTCCTATCTGTAACAGTGTGCATCCCCTGGTCTAGCCGGATTTGTAAGGTAGAATTGAGATCATGAAAACCTGGGAGTGGAGGGGGAGATTTTTTATAATCACAGTCAGACTCTCTCTAGCTCTGCAGTCAGTTCCTGTTGTCCAGAAAGCGCTGCACCCTCTCCTAAGCGTCAGGCAGATGGTGGTCCTTACAGCCCCATCGGAGCTACGAGCAAGGGCGGGCCCCCTAGACCATCACTCACTTCTTTTCCTTTGGCTTAAATTCACTCCAATTTGCTAACACGCCCGGGGAGAGCATGCAGGTCCCAAACGGCTACCTTCTCGCAGAGGAATGAGGCCTGTTCCCTGAGGCCAGAATGAGTGTTTCTGAGGATTAATGTGCCTCTGTTCCCTGACCTGCTGTCCTTCAGTCTAAATAATCCCAGTGCTTTTAACCTTTTTTTGTTTTGTTTTTTGTTTTCCTTTCATAAGCTTCATTGTTTCCAGTCCTTTAATCTCCTCGTAGTTCTTCTCAGAACCTCTCTGATTCTCCTCGGACGGCTTTAATGACAGAGCTCAAACACAATCTTCGAGGAAGCGCTTGGGCAGCGTTCAGGAAAATGGAAAGCTTATCTCCAGATTCCTACATGCTCGGGTTTGGACAGCCTTCTCAGGGTCACACGCACAGGGCTGTCTTTTTAAGCGACTGCTTAAAACATGCCTGTGACAGTCTTATTACCTGCCGGGAGCCGAGACTCGCTGAGGTGGGCTTCCGTGTCACCAACTAATACCGGCCCCCGAAAACAGTTTGTACCAGTGAGGGGCCACTTGCCAGAGTTTGACTCTGGGGACCTCTTTCTGAGGTCTTTTGTCTTTTCAGAAAGACCCTCTCCTACCCAATAGGTTGCTTCTAAACCGGCTGCCATTTCCTCTTCCAAAATGCATCCTTTGCCTCGACTTCCTGCGGGTCAAAGTATGTTGCGCCCACAGCCCTGACTTTTTACTTCTAATTGCAGAAGGAGAGGCTGAGCTCCTTGCTGAGAGAATCCCAATCAATAGGCAGCAAATGAGTGCTCTGTCTGTCTACCTCTCTTTTTACCATGACCCTTCTTCGCTTGCCTGAGTTCATGGATTGGACTGTCCTTGGTAAGGATCCTGTTCTCCTGATGGGTGCTCTGGGGCACGCTGACAGAAAAGCTCTTGGAACAACTGTTTGGCCCCATCGCCTGCCCCTGTCACTCCTCCTTCCTGTCCTTTCTTCTCACCTCAACAGAAGTCTACTGAGCACCCACTGCACCCGTTCCAAGTTCTCCACCGTTCCAGAAACACAAGCACCTCCAAGGCAGAGGCTCTGTCCTCCCGTGTCTCCTCCTTTGGTGCTCGGAGTCAGACACAGGAGCACCCCCAAAGACGTCTAACAAATATTTAGATCGGACTCTGCTTTTTTGTCAATGAAAGGAAAATGTTCTTGCGAGGATGGAAAGGAGGCCTAGAAGATGGCTGAGGGGGAGGGGCACCTTTTTTTCTGCAGCTATTAGCACACAGCTCTTAACTTTCCAGACCGACCTGCTGCCCTGGCTTCCCAAGATGCAAAGGGACCTCACGAACCATTGCCTGGACCGTATTCTATGTGGGCTCTTATGTTCCATTCCCTCTGAGGTTGTAGTCACCACTCCTTCCACACACGCAACCCAGGAAGCTCTCCACGGTGTGCGAGATACAAGAGTATATGTGTGCGTGCGTGCATGTGGTGTATACAGTGCATGGACTAAAAGTATTGCTGGGCACATTCTTTATGGCATCCAGGAGAGGTGGGAATCCTGGCCACTGCAAACTCAATCTCTTATAAGTACAGATGGTGATGGGGGTGGTGTTAGCGTTGATATTAAAAAGGTCCCACACATTCACACAAAACTTATACACGGAGTAAAGGCACCCCCTCACATACTCAGATGCCTTCGAGCACCTGGGACCACGCTGGTTGTAAAACAACAATGTAGAGTTTAATGGTGTAGACAATAAAACATAAAAGACACCAATCCATGTGTTTCTTCATATTATCTATCTAGCTATCCACTACCGTCAAGCGGTTCTAAGACTGTTTACATAACAGTACCACCAGGGCACCATATGATATATATGATCAAGCAAAATGAGAATAAAAATAAATAAGAAACAGTTGGCTGTTTAAAACACCAATGACAACCATTTATCCCAACAGCTTACCATTTATCTGTTGTGTTGTCCGTCCCCTCCCCACCCCCACCCCTGCAGTACAATAAAGTCAATAAACATCTGTGGTCAACAAACTCATTGTCAGCAGGTCATTTCCAGTTCATAGGGGTCCTCTAGGGCAGAGCAGAACACCCCGATGGGTTCCCAAGGCTGCACAGTTCTTTTTTTGGGGGGGGGAGGGGCATCACTGCCCTCAGGTGATGGGAGTAGGAGGCCCAGCCTTTGCTCCGTGGAGCTGGAATTGAACCTCCATCCCGGTGGGCCGCAGTCCCGCGCACAACCACTACGCCACCGGGGCTCAGCCCTGCTGCACAGTTCTTGACAGGAACAGACTGCCACGTCTTTCTTCCGCAGAGTGTATGAAAGGCTTCAACTGTTGGCTTTGGGGTTAGTGGCTGAGGGCTCACCCACTGCAGCAGCAGATCCCTTTACAGTACAGTAAAGCCCAAACCAAACACACTGCCACGGAGTCATTGTGACTTACGGCAACTTTGTGTAGGGTTTCAGGAGGCTGTACATCTTTAGAGACACAGTCAACTTTGCCTTTCTCCCACAGAGGGGCTGCAGAGTGTCACCTGCTGGCCTTCAGGTTTGGAGCCCAGTGCGAGCATATCCCTGGACAGCAGCAGGTGTCAGTGAAAGTCACCGTGAGCTGTCATTTTTAATTTTGTACAGAAACATTTTATCTTCACATTATTTTATAGTTGAAACAGATCTGGACTATAAGACTCTAAGGGCAGGGACCCTCAGACTTTTTAAACAAGGGGCCAGTTCACTGTACCTCAGACCATTGGAGGGCTGGACCATAGTTAAAAAAATAAAACAAACAAACAAAATAAAACAAACTATGAACAAAATTCACTGCAGGTCCAGGAGGAGTTGGCTTCTAAACTGGATAACAATAAAAACACCCTGTGGGTCGGTTACATGTTCTCAGTGGGTCGCATGTGGCCCACGGGCCATAGTTTGAGGATGCCTGCAAGGCCTTCATGAGGAAGGAGAAAGACTTACACATTTTACATATCACAGCTAACTCCCCACTGTTAGCATTCATTCCATAAATGTTTGTGAAAACAAGTGAATCATTTTTTTGCTAAAAAGAATGACTCTGTAAATGTTTGTTGAATGAGCAAATGAATATATGCAGAATAATCTCTCAAAAATGGTCTTTGGTGACAAGAGGAAATGCTACACTAAGGTTTACTGACAGAGCGGCACCATGTCCTTCAGGCATTTGGATCACAGAACCAGTATCTTTAGTTCATGACAATGTTACACTCGGCACATAAGACAGTCCCACACCTGTCACTCTCGAATCATACATACAGGTAAGAAACTTCTGTGAACTAATGAATCCAAAACCAAAGCATAAAACCACAGAGTGCCGCTGGCCTCATTCTGATTCTGTTCATTCTTCTAGGAACATCATTTCCACCGAAAGCAGGGATGAGGGTCCATACATTGCTGGCGAACTTTAGCGAGAATTGCTCAACACCGCCGCTCCTGGTATTTGAATTGTCACCATAACCCCACCGAGCCCACCTGAATTCATGCTTGTGGACTCATGGCTCCAAGTACGCACCTCAGGATCCCGGGTGGTATCGTCAGGAAAGCAGTGAACTGCTATCTGCAAGGTCTGCAGTCACACCTACCAGCTTCTCCCCATAGAAAGAGTTGCTGCTGGCTGCTCCTCTAAAGAAAGCCCAAAAGACCAGCTGACCTTGTCCTAAAGGGCCACTGTAGAGGCGAGGATGGTGTGATTTCATTGCAAGCACTTGGGACATGCTGTTGGGAGAGACCAGACCCTGGAGAAGGACCTGGCGTTTGGGGAAGCGGAGGGGCAGTGAAGGAGAGGAAGCTCCCTCGGTAAGAGGGATGGCCGCTCTTGCTGCAACAATGGGTTCAAGCACAGACTTGGGAGGATGGCACAGGACTGGGCAGTGTTGCAATCTGTTGTGCACAGTACCGTAATGGGTGCCAACTCAGGGATACCTTCCCACCACCTCCCAGGGCAACCTATGGTGGCCAGGAATGGGAATGGACTTGATGGAGTGGGGGAAGTCTATATGAACCGACTCATTGCCCACTTCAGCCTTCTTCCTGTGGGCTGGTGTGATGGGTGAGTTTGTGCCAACATGGCCAAAGAAGATGGGTAGGTCTGCTGTAACAACATGGACAATGAACACATGAGATCAATTGAAAGGCAGAGATAGAAATGGCTTGGCGAGCCCCGCCCTTGTCCTCTTGCTTTTGAATCTTCAGACCAGTCAGCTGCCTTGTTCGTCCTGTGCCTCAACCGCCAAGCAAGACTACCAGTGGGACACCTAATCGTGGACTGTGGAGCTGTGAATTGAGGTTCCTTCAAGCCCTGCTTCGCCACACTCCTGGAATATATATCTCTTGAGCTGGGGACTGTCAGACTCTGTCATCTGGCTGGCTGTTGGTGACCTGCTCTGTTGTTTGCTGCTTGTGGTCAGAGAGCCTGAATTGCTCTACAGAGGACTACTCTGCGACCCTCAAGACTCCAAGGACTGCCAGTCTACATGCTGTCTCACGCAAGTGAGTTGCGCCGAGCAATTTGTACTGCTTTGTAGATTAGTTAGCTGTTTCTTTCTTATCTTATATATCCTTCTCTCTATATAAATATATAAAGAGAATTACTAGTGTCCTAGTTTTGTTTCTCTAGAGAACCCTGTCTAACACAGCCAGTCATTCATTATGCTGATCAAGTTGTTCAGTCATCCCATCATCTTTTGCCAATTTTCCTCAATGCCCTCATTTCATTACATCTTGGTGTGGTCAAGCATGAGCATTTGTGGTCTGAAATGCATATGACTTTATTATGAATTTATCTCCATTTATTTTTGTCTTCCCTATGGTAGTTAGAGTGCTATGTTAATCATCATAAAATAGAAGTTACATCTCACGGTAGCTATATGATGCGTGCCCTTTATTTTAAGGCCGTAACGAATGAGATTATAATACCTGAACCAAAATTGACATTGGGTCTATGAGCGTAGAGAACTATGATCATTCTGCTATGCTGCTTTTCCAACCTCTTGTGTCTATTCAGAGAATCACAGAGAGACTTGATTGTCACCCACAGGATCCTTGTCTCTTTTACTTTCTCAAGGTGTCTTTCTCACCTGATGCCGTCACCAAATCCATGCTCACCAGTCAATGATGATGTGCACTGACCCTGGAGGGGGAAATGCAGCAGCCCCAGACAGTTGCCAAGACTATTGCCTTTCTGGAAGCACACCCCACATCCTTTTCCCCATAGAGCAGCTGGTGGCTTCAAACTACTGACCTTTTGGGCTAGCGGCTGAGCTCTTCCTCATTGTGCTTTGAAGGCCCCTTCCCACTTTATTTACGGACCTTTATTTCTCCTTCCCAGAGATCCTGCTTTCCAGGTGTCTACCTAAGGTAACTCCCCAGAAGACCCCTTTTCTCAGAGCTTAGCCATTCCTCTTTATTTGGGAGCAGGCTCTTCTGCCAGGTGAACAAGAAAACTCAAATCCAATAATGAAGCTGGGATTAACTGGCGGGTTGGTTTGAGTCAGTTGCAAAATATAGAGACCCCTGGTCCAGCAGGATCTCTGGGAAGGAGAAATAAAAGTCCTTACATAAAGTGGTCTTGTGTTGTCTTAATAATTATTGCTATGGTTGAGCCCATTGATATGGTCCATGCCTCAATCCAGCTCAGTGACAGGCTTCTGTCTTGGGTTGATCTTCTATACTTTCTCAAGCATTGTGTCCTTTTGTGGAGATGCATTCCATCTGACTTGTCCAAAGTCCTCGAGACACCAGCTCTCCAACCTTACTTTCAAGCCACATGCTGGCTGTGCAGTTTTCGAGGCAGATGGGTTTATCCTTCCATGGTCGCACTTAATACCCAAGTCCATCACAACTCACTGTGAACTTGTAGGACAGGTATGGCTGCCCTGTGGTTTCTCAGACTGTCATGATGAGAGTAGAAAACACTGTCTTTCTCCTGTGGAGTGATCTCTAACTGTATGGTGGAATGGGTGTTTTTCACCAAACAGCATAATTCAAGGCATCAATTCTCCCTCAGCCTTCCTCAGATTTCAGATTCATATGAGGCAATCGAAAAATACCAGGACTAGGGTCTGCCACACTTTAGTCCTCAAAGTGACACCTTTGTGCTCTAACTTTTAAGAAATCCCATGCAGCAGAAGTTCCCAGAGCAGTATATTCTTTGGCTTCTTGATGGCTATGTCTACTGGCATCAATTGTGGATCCAGGCAAGACAGAATACTTGACAACTCTAATCTTTTCTCCATTTCTCATGTTTCCTACTGTGCCAGTGGTAAGGATTTTTCTTTCTTTCCTTTTGCACTGAGGTGTAATCCATATTTAAGGCTGCAATCGATGATCTTCATCAGCAAGTCCTTCCTGTCCCCTTCATGCTCAGCAAGCAAGGCTGTGGCACCTGCACTTTACAGGTTGTTAATGAGTCTCTCTCCACTTGTTCTGCTGTCCCGTTTCTCTGATGATTAACTCACCACCAGGCTGAGTCACTGTGGTGAATGGATACAAACCTGACACACAATGGAACCTTTCAATACCTTTGTTTTGCATTTATGCCAGGCCACCCCAGTTGCCAAAGAGTCTGTTCTGTCCCACAGTAACTTCACATACATCTGAGTGAAACGGTGCTCCATCAGAAGATTTTCAATAAATGATGTTAAGGAGATTGATTTCCGGGCCTTTCTTCCAGGACCCCTTCCTGTCAACCAGAACCTCCAGTCTTTCAGTTAGTAACTGAGCACAGTAACCATTTATACTGCACAGTGACTCCAAGATGGGACAATGGTCATGCCTGTCTAGCTAATGGAGTTACTACCCAGATTAAATGAGTATATGTTTATGCAGAAATTACAATAGTGTCTGACACTCAATAAGCACCCTGTTGTTGTTGAGTGTCTGTGTTTGGCTGGGTTCTCTAGAGTAGCAAAAACAGTATATCTATAAACGTATATACATAAGTATATACCTATCTGTGTTAGTCTGGGTAGACTAGAGAAAGATATTCATAGAGATACTCATATGTGTATGGAAAAGAGCTTTATATACAAGAGCAACTTTACATTAAGAAAACTTCCCAGCCCAGTCTAGATCAAGTCCATTAATCCGATATTAGCCTATAAATCTGATACCAGTCTATAAATTCCTCTTCAGACTCATGCAACACATGCAATGACATTAAATTCAGGAAGATCACAGGCCAGTGGGTGGGAAGTCTTGTGAATCCAATGGCACTGTAAGCATCTCAGTGCTGGCAGGGGTCTCCATGTGGCTTCCCCACGTCTAGGGTTCTCGCTGCCATCAGCATAACCCCATGTGTCTTGTCAGTAGAGAGGCTCTCTGGGAGTGAGCAGAGAGAGGGAAAGTGTCTTCCCCCTCCAAAGAGGAAACACAGAAATTCTTAGAATCATCAGAGGAAGGTCATGCCCACACAGAGACCTAGTCTGATTAACAGACTAGATTCCACCCCTTCACTCAATTCTCTGAAGTCCCAAGTTGCCACCAGATTATATAGCTACCACACTAACTCTATACCTATAAATCTAGAGAGAAATGTAGATCAAGAAAAATGGCTCTTCTCATGGTTGCAGTTTTAGAATTGAGCAAAGTCCATCCAAGGCCAGGCAGGATGAAGAGGCACATGAATCCAAGTTTGACAGATAAGATGACAGGCTGCAGATGTTTCCTGGGATGGGCAGGCAATATGACAGGCTGTGGTAGTTACATCATCTAGTGTCAATTTGAGGATTATGAGTGTAGGAGTGGAGTCTAGCCTGTGTCAATTGTGTTAATCAGGACATAGCCAAGGAGGCCTCTGTGTGGGCATGATTTTCTCCTGAGGATTCTGGAAGTCCTGTATTCTCTTCTTGGAGATGGGAGATACTCTTTCTCTCTGCTCACTCCCTGCAAGACAGTCCTGCAGAGATGACATGTAGAGAGAGGCTGATGAAGTCGGAACTCTGGAGCTAGAGAAGCAACGTGGAGACCCTTGCCAATGCTGAGATGCTTACAATCCCACTGGATCCACAAGACTTCCCATCCACTGGTCTGTGATCTTCCTGCATTTGACGCCATTGCATGTGTTTTGAAAGTCTGAAGAGAACCGTATACATTCGTATTAGACATATGTGCTAATATTGAATTTATAGACTTGATCTGAACTGGGTTGGGATGTTTTCTCAATATTCAACTGTTCTTGTATTTAAAGCTCTTTCTTTTTTTTTGGGGGGGGGGAGGGCATCACTGCCTTCTGGTGGTCATGGGAGCTACCCAATGCTGCTCCTGAGAGCCGCCGCACTCAACCACTTACGCCACCGGGGCTCAGACCCTAAAGCTCTTTCTTACACACATATTCCTATCTATGGGTTTGTTTCTTTATTCTACCCATACTAACACACAGGTCATTGGCCTGAGTCTAAAGAACTGGAGGTCAATGAGGCAAATTCAGGAACTAGACCCAGCAAAAACAAAAGCAAGCTTTTCCTTTATATCCTTATACAGGAAGTAGGCCACATTCCTGCAAAAACTCCCTTTCAATTAGATCAGGCCTGTGACCTGAGTGTGGGAGACACTTCCCACCCCAGTCTTATAATTCGGTTGACTGCTCACAACAGGGCGTATTATAGAGTTGATTACATTGTGTTAGATCCCATCATGGGAGATCCCCAGACCTCAACTGACAAACCACCGAGAACGGGGCCTACACAAGCTGACACATACACATCACCGTCACAGTGCCTTAGACTTTGATTCATTGTGTCACACCTAACAGAGTAGGACTGTCTCTCTGGGGCTCTCTTGATGGTACTCTTTATACAAGCAGGTTGCTAGGTCTGTCTTCCATGAAACTGATGGGTAAATTTTAACCATCAATTTCGGCGTGGGGTGGGGTGGGGGTGGGGCGTAGGAATAGCAGATGGAAATGATAAACTTACCTTGTGTGTTGTAAAGGACCCGGGTGACACTATGGGTTGAAGTTGGGATGTAACTGAAAGATTGGCAGTTCAAACCCACCAGTCATTCTGCTGGAGAAAGATGAGGTTGCATGTGTGCTCTCATAAACACTTATGGCCTTAGAAGCTCTGCCTAGGCTTTCTTTGGATTGGGTCCCCCTGACTCAGTGGCACGGGGTCTATAAACTAAATTCTGGGTGTGTGTTTTCCCTGAAGCAGCAGTGACAACGCCTTATTGATAGATAGCTAATCCCTTGTGTGATAGCAAAGGGACGGACTCCTCCAGGCCTGAGGTGACGTCCAGGTGAGTGAATGGATCGAACAATGGATCCTAGGGCAGAGCGGCCCCCTCAGGATGCTGTCATCCCAGGTGGGGCTTCCCTCAATATGCCAAGCCTTGAAGTAGAGGAATTAATAGAAGCAATGAGGCTCTACTACCCTTCCTGGCCTCACCTGAGGCTGCCAGTGGGCAAGGAGCTTGTCTGGCATCCGACCAATACAGTTAAATGAACAAAGAAGTCTGTGGTCTTTGGGTTTGCCCGTCTGGCACCTTGCAGGAAAGTGAAACCGAGTGTGAAACACACCTGTTCTCTCTGGTCTTTTAACTGGCAAGGATTTAATTGCTGAAGGGTGGGAGAGGTGGGAGGTCCAGACTTTGAAAACAGGCAGGGATTAATTGTGTGTTAATGGATATATGTTTAGGAGGGGTGAGGGGAAGGCTGGACTAGAAGGGAACAGAGAGTATTCGAATACTCTGACCTCCCTGGTCTCATGAGCTCTCACTACTGTGTGTCTTCTCCGAGACTGATGTTTCAGATTGAAATTAAAACAGATTCCCTTCAGGAAACAAACATTTAGAGCAAGTTTCTAAAGAATGATGAGACTGGGAGGCAGGTTCACACTCCTGGACTTGAGTCTTTCTTTGTTCCTCTTGTCTCAGAAAAGGAATTTGCCGTCAACAGCTACAACGCTCACAGCCTTGTGAGGTTTGAGGGTTTCCACTGCGATCCTTCATCTTCCATCCACAGTCGTGTCCATGCTCTCAACTTTAGTGTGCACTTTGACTGGAACCATTGCTAAGACTTGTGTGAAAAATGCCCGTGTTCCTCCCAACTGCCTTGGTCAAAAACTTACCTATATTTTAGGACTTTACTCCAGTGCTGCCTCTCCAAAATATGTCTTCAGGTTTCCCTAATCTGCTCCCTTTTAAGGTGCTTTTGGTCCCTGGGGTATTTTTTCTCTTTTCCTTCACATCAAAGAGAGGAGGAGATCCCTTCATGGAGTCCATTTGATCACACCATGGGAGAGGTCTCCATTGTCAAACTGCCAAGAACCTTAGACCAGGCAAGTGAGCACAAAACCTCACTCTCCCATTGGTCCATGTGTGACCTTGAGGCTATTCAAAATCCCAGAAGCAGCGCTTCCAGCTTCATTGCAGGGTGCAAAGTTGGCCCAGTAAAAGACCCTGGAGTGATGGCCTTTGGGTTAGCAATGACGCATCTGTACGTTGCAGTTTCGAACAAAGACGTTCCAGGAAAAGAGCAGATGGTGACGGAGGAAATAGTGTGCAAAGAGGAGTGTATCTATGAGAACTTTTCGTTATTTTTGTACAAGTTTTCTGTCAACTTAAAACTTCTCTACAAAACTAAGTATATTAAAGCATCTTTAAAATATACATTGGCTCCAATTTTTCAGAAAATCATTGTTTTTCCTTGGGAATCCTTGGAAGGTGAGGAAAACTGGCCTATCATTCTAAGGAGACAGAATTCTGCTGCCACCATAGGTTCTCTCTCTCTCTCTCTCTCTCTCTCTCTCTCTCTCCAATAAGCACAGGCCCTGAACCTCTCGTGGATATAACTACTTTTATCAATGTATGCCCTTTACTCAACAATCCAGCAACCTGCCAGATGCAGAGATAGGAAATGGTCACAGTCAACCCAAAATGACTTAATAGTGAACCTGTAAGCCTTAAATAAAATGTCATGGAAACTCTTAAATAAAAATATGTCAAATCATGAGGAGGAATTCACAAATTCATGATAATAGCCAAACTGTGGCTCCAACCAACCATGAATAAAAATATTAGAAACAATGTTTTTGGGATGTATGGGGTGTAGCAATCCTCAAAGGCCAGGGAGGATCACGTGCCATCTATGCAACATTGACACTGTAGTATATTTTGAGTCAGCATAGACTTAATGACAGTGAGCTTTTTTTTTAGTGAATTGTGAATTAAAATGCACCAGGTGATATGCATAGATTTGATGCCAATACCATGTAACTTTATATAGTAAAGGGCCTTGAGCATGAATTCCCCCAAGATCCCAAGGGCCGACTGTAAACTTGGGAGAGACGCAGGAGAGGTGAGCAGCATGATCACCCACTTGACCATGAGCATGTTTGTTTAGAGCTCTCCACCTGACCGGAGAATGCTGATGCATCAGAACATGCTGCTCGGGAGCGATTTCCCAGCTTCGACTTACGGAAGCACCTCCAGGTCCATCTTTCCAGTTATTTCTGACTGGGTTTGAACTACCAGCCTTCCAGCTAACAGTCTAGTTTTCTCCTTGTGGCAGCACCCTAAAAATTCTTCACAAATAGAGGGCCTATTCCTTATAAGCCCACACAGAGCAGAGGCTCTGCCTAGAACAGGTTGCTTTCTCATGGGACTGTCCTGGGGTTGAGCAGCAGGAAATGCTGAAGTGCATGGCTAAGGGATAGTCAGCAACTTCATGCGTTATCCGTTGGGCTGCTACCCTCAAAGTCAGCAGTGTGAAGCCACCGGCTGCTCTGAGAGAAAAAGATGAGGTTTTCTACTCCCTTAAAGACTTGCCAACTCAGACACCCCCAGGGGCAGTTCTACCCCACCCTCCAGGTTAGAGCCTCTGAGTCGGGACTGACTCAAGGCAGTGAGTTGCTTTGTTTTTCACTTCAGTGTAGAGCAAGTGGCCAAGGTGCTGCTGTCAGCAGTAGTTTCTGGAGAGGTTTTACAGAGCCATCTTGAAAGAATTCACTTGTTAGAGAGAAGGAGGAGAACATTCCAACAAGTGAAAGTAGCTTGTACAAAGACATACCAAAAGGGAGAATTGACAAGTATTTCTAAGTGACTAAAATATGAGGGAGTGTTGAGGAAAGACATTGGGAACTTTAAGAGAAAGCCTCAAAGTGTACGTCTCCCCCTGAAGAAGAACATTTTCCAAATAGCCAACATTCAGGTGTGGCCATTGTGATGTGACCATACCATATCCATTGGGGTGTGGGGGTGGGTAGGGGATCAGTTCTTATCGACATCAAACAAAACTAACACCCAAGTACATTTATTTGAAAAAGTCCTTTATATCACCCAAAGTGAACCATCAGTGTTGTTTGTGACTAACAGAAGCTTAGCGTAAAAATGCATTAGTCTGAGTTGGAATCCACCCGACAGCAGTGTGTTTGATGATGACAGTACATGTACAATGACAGCACAACGAGCTTACCACATTCTCATTGCATATTACAGACTGTGGTGAGCACCCCACATGACCTCCACCCGCATCATCAACCAACTTCTACGATCTTCCCATGCTACCCGTTCCAAAGAGAGACTGCTCATGCACAGGAGTGAACCTCAGATGGTGGAACCATAGGCTTTTCGGGGAGGCTCATTTATTTAGATCACATAAGTAATACGTCTCTTCACCAAATGGTGTTGTGTGTATTAGGCAAATCATGTTTCTATTTGAGTTCATGGAATAATTTTTAAAAAGCAACAAAACCTACTCATTGCCATCAAATCTACTTCTGAGCATAGTGAGCTGAAAACAGAGTGTCCAAGACTGTAAATCTTTTTTTTTTTTACTGTAAATCTTTAAAGGAATAGAGAGCTCTATCTTTCTCCTGAGTAGTGGCTAGTTTTGAACTGCTGACCTTGGGGTCAGCCATCCAGTAAAGGTAATATTTAATACCCTCTTAGTTGAAGGTTCACTGAGTCAGTGGGTTAGTCTGAGTGGACTAGAGAAATCTAGGGAGATTCAAATATGTACAGGAAAGAGCTTTATATACAAGAGCAATTGAATATTGAGAAAACATTCCAGTCCAGTCCAGATGAATTCATAACTCCTACATTAACCCATATGTCTGATACCAGTCTGTAAATTCCTTTTCGGATTCATGCACACATACAATGATGCTGAATGCAGGGAGATCACAGGCCAGTAGGTGAGAAGTTTTGTGGATCCAGTGGCATTGAACACATCTCAGAGCTGGCAGAGGTCTTCACGTGTCTTCTCCAGCTCCCAGGGCTCTGGCTGCATCAGGGTAGGTCCACGTGGCTTCTCCTCAGGGATGTCTCACAGGGAGTGAGAGGGAGTGCCACCTCCAATGAGCTATTTACCTCCTTAGTGCCTAAAAATGAGGTCATAAAGCTATGATCTGCTTGATGGGCTAACCTGCACCACCTTCACTTATAAGTCTCAAATTGACAACAGATTATATAACTACTACAGTCAGTGTAGAAAAACTTTTTGAATTATAATTTGATGTTTATTGAGTGCTTGTGACAGACAAAGCAATCTGTTAAAGACTTTATAAGCATTCATCTGTTTAATTCTCATAACAGTTCAATGAATGGCAGTTTAATAACTAATAAAACAAGGCTCAGATAAGTAAGCTTACTCATTAGAGTTCAGCTAATAAGCCAGAACCAGGTCTTTAACTCAAAGATCGCCAGCTACTAAACTCAGAATATTAACTATTAAGTGCAACATTTGAATGGTTTACTTTTCCTTTGCTCATTCTTGTCACCCGATTCCCTTTCAATGTCAGTTATTAGTAGAGCCTAGTGATATTATGAAGAAGAAAAGAGGGGAAACTATATGTGCAAATCTGATGACCAAGGGTAATTATTTTCATACTTTGCTAATATATCAAATTGATAGTCACCTTCATAGATAAAGAACAAAGTCATTCAATCAATTCAAGCAAAACCCCAGTTCAAGCAAAACCCCACGACTATTGAATCAATTCTGACTCAGTGACCCTATGTAGGACAGTGTACAAAGATTTTCTAGGATTTTCAAGGCTGTTGAACTTTATAGGAGCAAACAGCCTTCTCCTCCTCCCCAGGTGTAACAGGTGGATTTCAACTGCCGGCAGTATGGTCCACTTCTAATCCACTATCCCACCAGGCCTCCAAATTTAGTTAAAAATGTCCTCAAATTGCATCGGCAAACCTGTCTGCCCTCTTGTCTCAGGACTCGAAGTTACCAAGGCTGAGCTAGATGATCTATTTTTATATGATACCCTTACTTACTGCCATCAAGTTGATTCCAACTTATAGTGACCCTAACAGGGTTTCCCAGGTTATAAATCTTTACAGGAGCAGTGTGGTGGCTTGACAATTTTGTGTCAACTTGACATTCCTGGCTAGGGGTGGAGTCAAGCCTGTCAATCAGGTCACAGCCCGATACTGTCCCCTTGGGGGTCTTTCCCTCCTTTCAATTTCCTATTTGTTAACCACATGGAGAACTGCTGTAGTCCTGTCATGTTTCCACAGATTTTGGATCCACATGACTCTGCACCCACCAGCCTGTGATCTTCCTGCATTCTGCATTGCTGCATGTGACTTTGTGAGTCTAGAGAGGGGCTTATAACAAGTCTTGGAAATACAGATCTAAGTTGGACTGGGCTGGGATGTTTTCTCGACATGTAATTTCTTGATAGAAACTCGTTCTTACACGGTGTTACTGGATTTGTTCCTCTAGTCAACCCAACCTAGCACAAGCAGATAGCCTTCATTGTATCCCATGGAACAGCTGATGGGGTTGAATTGCTGACCTTGTGGTTTGCAGGACAACGCTTACCTGAGAGTCGAATCAAACTCATTGCCATCGTGTTGGTTCTGACTCATATTGAGCCTATAAGATGGGGGAAAGTGTTCTCTGGGGGGCTCAAGGCTATAAATCTGTATAGGAGCACGACAGCCTCACCTTACTTCCAGGAAACCACTAGTAGATTTGAACTGAGGATCTGTGATAAGCAGCAGAGGGCACAACCCACTATGCCAATAGGCTCCTTCTGACCTCGAACAACAACAACAACAACAACAACAACAAAACATTTAGCTTATCCAGTTTATTTCCTTGCCTTGGATACTAGAAAGCCCAAGGTGGAATGTATACTATTCCTCTACCAATGATTTGAATAAAGACCTACTCCCACTTGTATCTCACATCCAAATCCTGGACCCTTGTCCTGCTTGCTTTTTTTACTTGAGATCAATTCTCTCTTTAAGTTTAAAATTGAGGGTTAACCTCTATGGTGGCACATTTACATGGTACTAGGAGTCTCCACTCATTGTAGGTTACTTTTCTTTCCTAATTGAGCAAAAGTTTCCTGTCTCAAAGTCAGGATTTCACAGAAATGTTGGAGATTGTTGTCAGACTAAAATGCCTTCCTTTGTTGGAAATCCCCAAGATTCCCTTTGTTCTTGCTTCTCATTAAACTTTGAGGACCATGAGATATTTGACAATAATCTGCTTAACATCCTTAATGAGTTTCGATGGTTTGACACATATTTTTGAGCCCAACAATTTTTTTAGAAGGTGGATTCTAAGTACGGTAATTAATCACTTTATCAACAAAATAGCCAGCCCTGAATCCATTTCCCAACTCTCACTAACCATTTCCTGGGTTGAATGATCCATGGACGAATGTATACAAATACTTAAAACAAACACACAAGCAAACAAAAAAAAAACCCTCTTTTTTTTCCTGAATGATCAAAGTGGGCAGTCTGTTAGCATATATGTGAATTATTACAGCAAAAAAAACAAACCCCAATAACAGCTAAGCTGTTGATCCCTTTTATGATTCTTGAGGGATTTCTGAGGTCTTTATTCAACCTTTACTTTCTTCTCCCCATGGAGATCGGGCTTGAGAGAGTCAGAGGCAGGATCCTTGGGGCAAAGACCACAGAGCTTTGGGCACCTCAGATCCGCAGAGCTGGAATCAGAGGCCTTGAATTGGGACAGGATTCTATATTCTCTGCAAAGGGCAGAGCCACTCAGTTGGCAGCAGATGCATGATGGCAGAAGACATGCCTCCCTGTTCCTTGGGCTGGGACTATTAAGGGTCTGAGAATCAATGGAAGCCCAACCTGTTCTTGCACAATTAGCCACATGCTTACTACATGACTGAATAGGTTAACTGATCTACACTCTTTACAGGTGGGAGAGCTCTAACTACTAGTCTGTACCACAGAGTAGTTCAAGGCTGATTAGTGGTGATGGCTAACATTGTTGAAGGAGTGGTTAGCTGTGTTGAGCCCTAATTTTTGGTGATCTCTGTGGAAAGACATGCCCCAAGAGACCTGTAGGAGGGACTGCTGCACATCCAACATGCTCAGCAGTGCCCTTTTCTCCACCCCTGAAGGGACTTGACTAGGCTTAAGGGGGACATTTAACTAGCTCCCTGATGCAGCAGCATATACATGATCAGAAATCAGGCTTCCCTCAAGTGCATCTTGGTCATCCTTAGCCAACTCTCTGCACCACTTAGCCTCTAATTTACAGCTCTTTGCTGGAATTTTCCTGTTTCTCTAGTAAATGTTTTTTCATAGCTAGGACTGATAGAAGAAGATGAACAACAAACATTTGAGTCCATTATGCAGAAGAAGATGAACAACAAACATTTGAGTCCGTTATGCATTGTTTCTAACACTGGGTATAAAAGTTTTGCCATTCTTTTAAAGCTTTCTAAACCAGTGGTTCTCAACCTTTCTATGCCATGACCCTTGAGTACAGTTCTTCATGATGTGGTCACACCCACGATCATAAAATTATTTTTGTTGCTACTTCATAATGTTACTATCATTCTGCTACTGTCATTTTACGGCTGCCATGGATCGGGTGACCCCTGGTCTCAGGACAGGTTGAGAACTGCTGCTCTAAATGTTTTGGTCTTGGCATCTATTTACACTCAAAGATAATGAGGGCCGCATGTGTGCATGTGTTTGCACCTGTGTAAGAATATTTGTTGTGGTTATTAGGTGTGTCACATGGGTTCCCCATCATAGCAATCCTGCATGTGACAGAACAGAAGTCTGGCCCCTCTTGGATTATCCTCACAATCATTGTTATGTCTGATGGCATCCTTGCAGCCATGGGGCCAAGTTAGCTTGTTGATGGCCTTTGTGATAGGTAGGCTTATTGTGCCAACATGGCCAAAGAAGATAGATAGGTCTGTTGTGACATCACGGCCAATGAATACAGGAGATCAATTGAAGGGCGGAGATAGAAAAGGCTCAGCGAGACCCGCCCTTGCCCTCTTGCTGTGGATCTTCAGACCAGCCAGATGCCTTGTTTGTCCCGTGCCTCGACCTCCAAACAACACTACCCGTGGGACACCTAATCGTGGACTGTGGAGCTGTGAGTTGAGGATCCTCCAAGCCCTACTTCGCCACGCTCCTGGAATATACATCACTTGAGCTGGGGACTGTTGGACTCTGTCATCAGTCAGACTGTTGGTGACCTGCTCTGCTGTTTGCTGCTTATGGCTGGATAACCTGAATTGCTCTACAGAGGACTGCTCAGCGGTCCTCAAGACTCCAAGGACTGCCAGTCTACTCGCTGTCTCACACAAGTGAGTTGCACCGAGCAATTTGTACTACCTTATAGATTACTTAACTGTTTTTTTCTTATCTAATATATCTTTCTATCTATATAAATATATACAGAGAATTATTAGTGTCCTGGTTTTGTTTCTCTAGAGAACCCTGCCACACACAGCCTTTCTTTCTTGTATCGATTCTCCACTATAGCAAGCATCATGCCCTTCTCTAGGATTGGGTCTCTTCCTAGAGCATCTCTAAAGTATGCGAGAAGAAGCCTCACTATTCTTGCTTCTAAAGGAAGTTCTGACAGACTGTCTTTCTTTCAATGCAGATTTGTCTGTGCTTCTGTTGGTTCTGGGATAGTCTTCACCAACACCACAATTGAAAGGCATTGATTCTTCTTCAGTCTTCCTTACACATTGTCCAGTTTTTATGTGCACATGAGGTGATTGAAAGTGTCATGACTTGGTTCAGGTGCATCTGAGTCCCCAAGGTGATATATTTGCTCTTCAGCATTTAACAGAGATTTTTTTTTTGTAGCAGATTTGTCGTTTGATCTCTTGATTACTGTTTCTGTGAACATTTATTATAAATTTGCTCGGACAAAAGGAGATCCTTGACATCTTCAATTGTTGCTCTCCTGATCATGCTTAGACTTATGGGTCTAGTTGAAGATTTTTATTTTCTTTGAGCTGTAATCCTACAGAAACCCACGGTCTTTGGTTTTCACCAGTAAGTGCTTCATCCAATTGTGATGACAAGTTCCTTTTCAAATGACACCACTTTTAAAATAATTTGCCCTGCTGTGGTAGTTATATAATCATTTGTCAATTCGAGGGGATTAAGTGTGAAGGGTGCTAGTCAGGTCATAGCCAACGAGGTCTCTGTGTGGGCATGGCCGTCTCCTGAGGATTCTGGAAGCTCCTGTAATCCTCCTTGGAGTCAGGAGACACTTTTTCTCAGCCCCCTCCCTTGGAGACATGGTTGCTGACAAACCACGTGGAGACAGGCTGATGGGCACCAGAGCCTTGGAGCTGGAGAAGCCATGTGGAGACCCCTGCCAGTGCTGAGATGCTTACACTGCCATTGGATCCACAAGACTCTCCACCCACTGACCTGTGATCATTCTGCATGCAGCATTATTGCACGTGTTTCGTGAGTCTGATGAGGAATTTATAGATTGGTTTCAGAGATATGGGCTAATACTGGACTTATGGACTTGATCTGGACTGGGCTGGGATGTCTTCTCAATAGTCAACTGCTCTTCTACATAAAGTTCCATGAGTCTCCCTGGATTTGTCTCTCTAGTCTACCCGGACTAACACATGAGCATGTGGATTAAATCAGTCTCATGAAAGGATACAACCCTGACGTACTCCTCTTCTGATTTTCAAATATACAGAATTCCTTTGTTCTGTTCTAATGATGTACCATGAGCACAATGAAGTGTCCTGAAATTCTTCATGAGCACAGTGAAGTCTTCTGGAATTACCATCCTTCTCAATTCTGTCCCCAGTTTGCTAAGATCTACACAGTGGAATGCACTTGCCTCATCAATTCAGCAAAAGGAAAGATCTTTCTGGTCTTCTCTGCTTTCAACCAAGATCCATTTGATGCCAGCAACGAGATCCCTCACACCATGTCCTCTTCTGCATCCAGTGTGGATTTCTGGAAGTTCCCTGTTTATGTGCTGCTACAATTTTTTTCAATTATCTTTTGCAATATTTCACCTAATCACGACAACATACTCAAGGGCGTATGTTGGCACTTGTGGACTTGTTTGCCTTGTTTTCAGTTTCAACCTGAACATCCATAGGAGCAATTGATGGCTAGTTCCACAGTCATCTCTGACTCTATTTTTGCTGCTGATATTGAACTTCTCCAACATATTTTTCACAGATGGAGCTTTAACCCCATAGCCACAGTTTTAGGATTTGCAACACATATTTTATGGAGATGAACATCAACTCATCTTTTAACACAAATAACATGTTTTGCAATAACTCTAACGTTAAAAACTAAAACATAAAGTTTTCAGCAGCTTCTTCCTTTCAAGTGGGGAACTAGGTCTTTCTTAGAAAACCCAAGGGGAAGAACACTCTTAGAATCTCTGAAATGGAAAGAACCCAAGAAAAAATATGTCTTGAGCTGCCATCTTAAAAGATTCTGTCGGCAAAATATTGAATGATGCTGGAAGCATCAAGAGAAGATGTAGGAATGTACAGAATCACTGTATCAAAAAGAACTAGCCCACAACCCACCTTTTCAAGAAGTAGTATATGAGCAAGAAAAATGGCGCTGAAGGAAAAAGAAGTTTAAATTACACTGAAGGCATTCTCCAAAAACAAGTCTCCAGGAATTGATGGAATGCCAACAGAAATGTTTCAGCAAGCCCAAGAAGCACTGGAAATACTCGTCTATGTCAAGAAATTTGGAAAACAATTACCTGGCCAATTGACTAGAGAAAAAAAAAATACATATTTGTGCCCATTCCAAAGAAAGGGGACCCAACAGAATGCTGAAACTACAGAACAACATCATTGATATCACATGCAAGTACACTTTTTCTGGAGGTCATCCAACATAGGTATCAGCAATACATTGATAAGAAACTGCTGGGAGTTCAGGCCAGAGTCAGAAGAGGAAATGAAACAAGAGATAGCATTGCAGATGTTAGGTGGTTCTTGGCTCAAAGCAGAGGATACCAGAAAGATGTTTATTTGTGTTTCATTGACTATGCAAAGATATTCTACTGTGTGTATCATAATAAACTGTGGATGGTCTTGTAATGAATAGGAATTTCATGACGCTTCATTGTGCTTATGTAGAACTTTTAAATGGATCAAGAAACAGTTGTGCAAACAGAACTGGAGACAATTGCCTGAATTAAAATCTGGAGAGGTGTGTATCAGGGTTGTATCCTCTCCTCAAACCTGTTCAATCTGTGTGCTGAGCAAACCACCAGAGAAGCTGGACTACGTAAAGAGGAGTGTGGCATCGGGCTGGGTGGAAGGCTGGTTAATACCTGAAATATGCAAATGACACAACCTTTCCTGCTGAAAATAAGAACTTGAAGCACTTGCTGATGAAGATCAGAGATTGCAGCCTTCAGCATGAACTGTAAGTCAATATAAGGAAGATCAAAGTCTTCACAACTGGACCGATAGGTAGCACCATAATAAATGGTGGAAGGATAGAAGCCGCCAAGTTTCTCTTGCTTGGCTCCACAATCAATGCTCATGGAAGCAGCTGGCAAGAGATCAAAAGATGTAGGCAGGGGTCCTCAAACTTTTTAAACAGGGGTCCAGTTCACTGTCCCTTAGACCATTGGAGGGCTGGACTATAGTTAGAACTAAAAAAACTATGAACAAATTCACTGCGGACCTGGAATGAGTCGGCTGCTAAGCAGGACAAGCAGCAGGGGCAAAACCCCCCGACGGCTGGATAAATGTCCTTGGCAGGCCGCATGTGACCCGTGGGTCATAGTTTGAGGATACCTGACGTTTTGCCTTGGGTAAATCTGCTGCACAAGACCTGTTTAGAGTATTAAAGTTCAAGGATGTTACTTTGAGGACTAAGATGCACCTAACCCAAACCATGGTAGTTTTCATTGCATGATATGCATGTGAAAGTTGGATGTTGAATACGGGAGACTGTAGAAGAATCGATAGATTTGAATTGTGCTGGAGAAGAAGACTGAAAGTACCTTGGACTACTGAAATGGACATACCAATCTGTGCTGGAAGAAGTAAGGGCAGGGTTCTCCTTAGAGGCAAGGATGGCAAGACTGTCTCTGACATACTTTGGACACGATGACTTTGGATATATGGCCAGAAAAGACCAGTTCCCGGAGAAGGACATCCTGGAGGGGCAGCAAAAAAGAGGAAAGCCCATGACAAGGTGGATTGGCACAGTGGCTGCTGCATCAAGGAGTTCAGGCACAGGTCCGTGCAGCGTTTCATTCTGTTGTACCTAGGGTTGCCTTGGGTCAGATCCAACTCAATGGCACCTTACGACAACAACCCCTCCCCTCCCAAAATAAACCCTCTAAAAGTGTGTATGTGTGATCTTTAGAATGAAAAAAAAAAGCAGAGTCACATTGTTCTACTCTTCTGTGAGTGCGTGTGCAATTCCATATTGGTTTGCTTCATGGAAGACAAGGTCCCATAGTGGCACAATGGTTTTCACTTGATCTCTACCCTAGATGTGGGCAGATTAAAACCACATGTTGTGTGTTCCATAGCAGTATGGAAGGAAAAACTAGTCATCTTAATGTATGACAATTACAGCCAAGGAAAGCTTGTGCTGCACTTCTTCCCTTTGCTGTGATTTGAGAGCTGCCCCGACAACCACCCGCAATAGAAGACAGCTGAAGGCACGTGTTTGCTTTCTTGATTCATTGTCAAATCACGGGTCAAGTAGCCCCTGAGACATCCCACTGCATGTGCGTAAGAAAAGGAAAGTGAAAAGGGAGATTCCTGCCTTTGTCTTATTATACATTATGAAGCCCTAGTGGCACAATGAATCAGTGCTTGGCTGCTAACAAAAGGTCAGTGTTTTGAACCCACCAGCTTTCCCCATGAAGAAAGACGGGACAATCTTAGAAACCCGGTGGCACAGTGCTGCTCTAGGAGGTGGAATTGACCAGACACCAGTGGGTATTGTTAGAAGAATAACTTTGACTTTGTGGGGCTTCCTTTAAAGATCTTTGCACCTGCCTCCCCCCATCTCCCCCAAGGTGATCCTGGAGCCACATCTGAGAACCAACATTGTCACATGCACCATCCACAGGCAAGTTTTTAATTTTTATGTGTCGAGAGACTTTTCGAGAGAGCTCATGATCCTATTAGTCCAAGTCCTGTCGTTGTGTTCATGTCTTGTCAGTTCAGAGCTGACTTCTACCCAGCTCAGCTTCTCTTCCGCCTCCCTAACTTTGACTGTCTGGTACTCGGACCGTGGAATGGACAAAGGAGTCGACTTTCTCACATTCGTTACACTCCTGGGAAAGGACATTTATTGGTTTACTGTAGGCCACCCCATTCATTGAACCCTAAGGTCATGGTTCAGAAATACATTTGGCGTTGTTGGAATCAGGTGATCACTGCTGGTCTAAACACCACTGGCCATGGTATTGAGGTGACATGAAGCATGATATAAGATGGAATCAGAAGCAGTGATTTGAGATTTGAGTCATAATAAAGAGGTGTGGGGGTCATATGTGTGTGTGTGTGCACATGCGCGGGCACACTCATATGTGTGTGATAAATGAGGAAGGATAAAGTGAAGTGAATCTCCTAGTGAAGACTTATGAGATTGCCACGATCATCCTCTGTTATTGTCCCTGCTAATCTATTTTGTTAGACTTTACAAGGACCCTTGGTCAATTTGAACACTGATCTCACTTCCTGCCAAGACGGTAGAGAACCAATTGCCCTCTTGACCTCTTTAGCCCCTAATTGAGAGGTTTTTTTCCTGTGTGGCTTCAAAGAGCAATCACCCTCTGGTATCCTGATGCTGGCAGCTATATACTTCAAGGAAAAAGAGTTCCTGGGATTCATGAATACAAAGAGTTAAACAAACCAGGGGGCTGTGGCCCTCAGTGTCCCCGGAAAGGGGCTTTTGGGAGTGTATAGAGGACTTTGCTGTTGTCAGTCAATCTTGCCCTGCCACCTGCGCCTTTTGTTTATGATGCCGTTGAGTAAAATCGGCTTTATTTATCCTAGCTGTTTCCAGTTCCCTAATAAGGGAAATGAGCTCTGGGACACCCATGCTAGAGTCACTGGGGCTGTCACATCAAGGGCCACAAACCCAAGCTGAATGCTCTTGCTGGAGTCCCCACTGCTGCCTGCGCTGTGTTCTGCTTCAAGTTCATGGTCACTTGTGTCTGGGAACTGAACCTGGACTCAAAAATCATACGACAATCGGTTTAACTCATCCAGGAAAACTGAGCATGAACCAGTGAAAGTAAGGCATGTCTTCCTGTGAGTGTAGGGCCTGTGCATCGATGCCCAGAGCACATTGAACCTGCTCACTAGTGGTTCACTAATGTGGTGAAGAAGGATCCTTGATAACAGTCCAGGGCCCTTCTCTCAGTGGATCATGGAGGTGCCTTTGTTATACCTTCCCATTTATCAAGGGAACTGAGATTGGGAAGGTCATGTAACTTGACCAAAGATAACTTAGGTGGATCAAGAATGGGTTTCTAAAATGACCCTGGGACTTGGCAAGTTGACCAATAGATTCTTTTTGGATGCAGCTGGGGCAAACAGAAGTTAGAAAGTTTCACTGTGGTATAAGTCACCTCTTAGGGAATACATTGCTGCCTGCCCTCCAGTCTAAGCTTTGCAAACCCCTTTAGAAAAAGGACAGTTGCCTTGACTGTGTACTGTAGACTCCACAGTTCCGAGGCACATAAACCAAACTCCAAACTTACTGCCAACTCTTATTGACCTTCTAGGACAGAGCAAAGTTTCCTCCTGTGAGTTTCAGAGACTTTAACTCTTAATGGGAGTAGAAAGGTCTCCCTTCTCAAGAAGAGTAGCTGGGAGTTTTGAACTGCTGACCTTGCAGTTAGCAGCGGAACACATAACCACTATGCCACCAGGGATCCTAGCATCCCCAAAATGTCATCTATGAATGAATGAAGGAATGGATAGATGGACAGATGACTGTATGGATGTATGCATGGTTGAATGGGATTGCTATTCAAGATCGCAAATTCTGAATTATGAAAACTGCCCCGTGGACCTAAATCAGCATTAGTTTCTCATTTCCTTGATGCCAATTTTCTTTTTCCCATCCAACTACTGTTGGTTGAGTTCTGTGTGAGGTACTCATGTTGCAGAGTTGAGTAAAGTGTAGACTCAGTCTCCTAGAACTTGTCATCCATTTGGGGACAGTACAGAAGTAAGTGAGCATGAGAGGAGTGGTCAGATGCTTTGGGAGATACATGGAGGGAAGACACTAAACTAGAAGCTCAGAGGTGCAGGGGGAAAAAGAGCAACTCAACAAGGCTTCCTGGAAGAAGTGACCTGAGGCTAAGAGTTGACCGGCTACCTAATCATTGATTCAATAAAATGCTGGATTTTTAAAAGTATGGTTTTACTCTTTGGGAGTAAAACTCTTGATCTTCAATACTGTCCAATGTCCTTGTGATTCTGCTGCACCTCCATCGGACAGAGTGACGTCAGGAATGAGGACATCCTGATGGTTGTGCTTCATAATGCCCTGCTGTTGAGCATGTCCAGAATTTTTGTGCTAATGAAGGTGAGGGGGGTTGGCAAGCACTCACAATGGCCCCATGTCAGAGGGTTCTTGAATGAGAATGTGCTAACCACATCCAGGGATGGCTGGACCCACAGCCTAGGGAAGGGCAGAGGCAGAGGCAGTGGTCCCAGACAGAAAGGAAGTGGATGGAGAGAATAGTGGGTGGGCTGTGTTTGGCAGGTCTAATAGTAGATGGTGGATTGAAAAGCTGGTGACCTGTCAGGCCCCGTTTACAGTGGTTGGGTGGGAAGAGCCATCTATGGCAAGGGCGGATGGGGTCACTGGACTAAGGCATCCTGGGTACATCTCCAAACCCTCGAAAGGCTAAGAGAGCAGGCTGCTACCTAGAGGCATGTAGACTGTGTCCTCCAAAAAAGTACCTGGACCAGAGGCTTGGGTCAAGACTACCACCCAGTCCACTCTCCATGCTGGAGCCTCTGAAGCGCTATCTCTCCAGAAGGGGTGATTTTCTCTCATTTGTGTCAAGGCACCCTATGAGCTAGCAGAGGCCTGCGGATGGAGCATGTCAGCGACTGACAGGCCAAGGAAAGACTCACTTCTAGAAAGCAAGGAGGTAGTGCTTAGGGTAGTACAAGAAGGACAAAAGCAAGCACCAGCAGCCCGGGACTGAAATACAAAAGCATTGTTATTTGGTTCCTAGCTCACCCCTAGCACTTCCGGCGGGGCTGGCCCAGAGCTCAGTAAGTGTTTGTTGAATGAATGAGTGACTATCCAGATCAGTGTGAAGGCTCAGGGACCAGGAATGTGGGCACACACAGATGGCAAAGTAATCCCATCTGCCATGGGCAGCAGGCCAGGCAAGCACTCCCTCCCCAGTCTCTGCTTTCAGCCAGGGGAGCAGACACGGAACAGGGCTGCTTCCAGGAGCTCCCTGCCAGCAGCGACAGGCCTGAGGTAAGGCCTCTTTGTCCCAGAGAGTTTCCCTGTCTGGGGCCTTGCAGGAGAGTATCGTGTTGTATAGAACACACGTGGAGAGTTGGGAAGAGCTGGCGTCAAGCCCACAACCTTGGACAGGCCAGTTCCTTTGTCTGATCTCCAGTTACTTTCTGCATAAGATGGGAAGAAGAATAGGACATCATGGTTAAGCTCTCCGACTCTATATGTGACTTGCTGGCATTTGAAGCCCAACTCTACCACTGACCAGCAAACTAGGCCTTTCTGCCTCTCTAGTTCCTGGCTTACAAGAAGGGGATAGTAGACATGAGAAGGTAAGTCCCCAAAGTATTCCGGGGGGGTGGGGGGAGGGGGTGGTGGTGGTGCTGGGTGAGTTTATTCCAAACCACAGGAGCTTAGACATGACTGTGTGACTGATCAAAGCCTGGAGGCGGACCGGCTCTATCAGTCACTAGCTGGCCCTGGTCTCCCCCCCCCCCCCACCCCCGTGTGCCTTCAAAGGCAGGCCTGCCAGAAGGCGGGCTCCCAAGGGGATCTGCTAAGCCCATTCAATTCAAGGCAGAGAGGTCAGGTCTGAGGGGGACAGGGACAATTTGTTCTGGTCCCGGAGGGATTCTCTAAACCTCAACATCTCCTCGGTGGGAATGGGGAAGGGAGACCCTTGCTAGTCATTCTTGAAGGACACAGCATGGTTGGGGGAGAGCTTCTTTGGAAGAAATTTTAAGAAAACCAAAAACTGCTTTGGTGAGAGTAAAGCCAGGGAAATTTTGCCAAAGAAAGCTCCCCCCCCCACCCCACCCCCTACCCTGTCCCATCACAACAATGAACCTGCTCCTTGTTCCAGGGCAGCCAGAGCTTCCTGCCATGGGTTTCTCCAGGAGATCTTGCCATAGCCACCTCTCTTCCCCTGCCCTGCAGACCTCCCTGTGGTCCCCACACTCAAGGAACAGAAGGATGAATGCAACCCGAGCCTCTCAAAAATGCCCAAACGGTGTGAACAAGGTGTCAATTGAAGAGAGCAGAAAGCTTCAGGGAGAGTGTGCTGAGAAAGAAGTCCCACCTTCAGACATGTACAACATCCCACAGAGGACAGCCCCAGAACCAACAGCTTCCCATTTTGATATCTTGGTTGCATATCTCTTTCTACGATTTGGCAGCATTTCCTTTTGACTGCACGTTGGCGCGTCTCTCCTGGGATGGTTGCCAGTATCCAGTCTTTCAACGACGCAGGCAGAGCGCTGAGGGCAGCCACCAGCTGGGTCACAGCGGTCGGTTAGATCATCCTGACTGCCCCACTGAAGAGCTGTGGGGACGGTGAACACTCGGGGCCTGTGCCTGACACGCGGGGCCTCCTCCCCACTGGCTTCATTTCTATCAGGACTACCAGATTCCTCACCAGAAGGGTCCATGCCCCCTTCACTGCATTCATCTGAAAGCAGCACTTCAGTGCATCCTGTCAGGAAGGGAAGAGAAGGGGGCTTGTTTGTCTTTCTGGGTTCATCATGAGCAGCAGGAGCTCTAGAAGGACAACGTCCACGGAGAAGCCCTGCTCCTGAGTCTGAGTCTGAAGCAGAGGTTCTTCCACTTGTCTGTCTCCTATGAAAACCAGCTGAGATCTCTGATCCAGCCAAACTCTAGACTTCATACTAAATCCACGCCCTCTGTTGGAGCACAAAGGAGCCCTGGTGGCACTGTGGGTTAAGTGCTCAGCTGGTCACCAAAAGATGGATGGTTTGAATCTACCAGCCATTCAATGGGAGAAAGATGTGGTAGTTCTATTTTTTTTTCCTTCCCTTCTAGATGAATGACTAACTCACCACCATCTAGTCAATGGCAACTCATAGATAGCATATAAGGCAGGGTAAAACTGCCCCTGTGAGTTTCTGAGACTGGAACTGTTTGTGGGAAGAGTAAGCCCTGGCTTTCTTCCATGGAAGAGCTAGTGGTTTCGAACTGCCAGCCTGCAGTTAACTACGGTGTCACCAGGCTTCTTCCATAGATTACAGCTATGGAAACCCTAAGGGGTCACTCTGCTCAGAATGGACTCAGTGGTAATGCACATGAATGGGAGGGGGGGATTCTTGTAGCACAGGTGGCACACATAGTATGGTTCCCTATTTTCATGTGGGCATCTGTGGGGGGGTCCACCAGGGCAGGCCTACTTCTCATTTTGCTGGCCTCTGTATGAGGAGCCTTCAAAAATTTGGTGGGAAAATCCCATTGTGTATGTGTATGTGTGTGTGCAAGCTAACTTTATTCTACAGGGCTTTATAAAAGTTTTTACACGACTTTTTTTCTCTTCAAACTTTTGTTTCCCTTATCTCTTAATCCCAGTTTTCCATGGAGTGTGTGAAGCCCCTTTGTGCTCCAATGGCTCTGCTCTGAACCTGGAACATCACAGGTGCTTAGACGTGTTTGAAGTATGGACTGAATGTACGCAGTGGCCAAGGCCCAGCAGGGTGAGGTCCACAGCCGAAACTGGAGTCCAGTTCTGTGTGGTCCCCACCCTTTACATTTCTTTATACTATGCCAGGGTGCAAAGGAGACCCTAAATCTCAAATATAGTTTAAGGAGAACATTTATTACGTGTTAAGCAGGAAAAGACAAGACAAAGACACAGTGTTCAGTTGACAACTACGAAGCAGGAGGTCTTAATGGCACCCAAGATTTGAGGAGAACTAGAGACTTAAAAAGGACCTGAGAGGGCAAAGGAAGCTGTGGCACAAGCTTGATTGATGGCAGATCAACACATCAGTGTCCCAGGTGGGACTACAGAAAAGGGAATAGGATATGTTTGGGATACGCACATTATGCTCAATGGGAGAGCTTAAACAATAGGTTCAGGGCCCTCTGACCAACACAGGATGTGATTGATGACATGAGACTCTAGCACCTTAATTTCCATTAAGGGGACACATGGGCATGTTCCTAAGGTCTGTGATTTTTCTCCCTGGACCAGGTAGGAGAGTGATGATACTCAATTATTTAGTATTCTCTGCCTGAGGGCAAATCCATTCATGCTGCAAGTTTATGGTGAGAAGGAATTCGATGGGGGATAAATTTATGTGAAGACTCATAAAATGGATCTCGGGTTTCCACTGCTAGCTTTTTGCAAACCTAGTGCACAGAGATGTAAGTAACTTAGTGTTCAGAAATATAAGTTCCAATACAATACTATGTATTATTTTCCACTTCCAATTTGCCATACTTTGATGGCTTTTGTGTTGTTATAATTATGGAAGCTATGATTATGAAAGCTATGCCACTAAAGTTTCCAATACCAGCACGCTTCATCCATCTCAACAGGTTTCAGTGGCACTAAAACGACATAGGAATAAAAGGTCCAGAGATGTACTTCCCAAAATTAACCAACAGAAACCTGATGGTCCATGACAGAACCCGGTCTGACTCCCCC
The DNA here is from genome assembly GCA_004026705.1 of Nesogale talazaci. Taxonomy (NCBI): domain Eukaryota; kingdom Metazoa; phylum Chordata; class Mammalia; order Afrosoricida; family Tenrecidae; genus Nesogale; species Nesogale talazaci. The sequence goes on along the minus strand of PVJH01003911.1, from coordinate 79,804 downwards.
GCTTAGGACGTGTCATCAGAAGAAGGGATCTGTTGCTGGAGAAGGACAACTAATTTTGTGGAGGGAGCCATGTGAGTTTTGGTGAGACAATTTAGCAGTGAAGAGGAGCTCAAACGTGCTTTGGACGGGGAGGATGATGGAGAACGAGGCAATGTTTCCCTCTGGGTTACATGAGGCCACGTCAACTCAAGGGCGCGAGCAACCACCATGATGCACTGTTCCTTTGCCTTCGGTGAGTGAAGTTCTCAGATGTAAACTTTGCTGACATAACACGATATGAAAATGTTGACATTTCAGTGTCCTCATCTGGGTGAGGCTGTTTTCTCTTTTTTCCAAATCAGTCAGTCCAGATTTCAAACCCTCCAGGAAAACACAGAATGACTTCCTCCGTGTTTTGGTCTTGCAGACACTGGGCTGCCTGTTTACAAAACAGAGGACCAGGTCTGATTTTCACTGGGCAGTCAGAGCTAAACAGCAATGTGAGTGGAATTTTTCCAAATTCCTCACGTCAAGGAAAAGCACTCCTGATGTCTTTTATCTTTCTTTTTAATAAAAGAAAAACAATGTGAGCATACTTTAATACTTCATTTCCTATTTATAATACATCTTGAGTGACATCAAGGATTTCCTGGTTTTTGGTTTTTAGCATTTTCCCCCTCCAGATGACCAAAGAAAAGCATACAGATTGATGATGATGATAATAAGATGAATGATTTAAAAATCTAAGTCTCTTTAACCCAACCTATAGAGACAATCATTGTTACTCTTCCTTTTGGACTTTTTTCTTGCAAAGCCTAATATATAAATATTATGTACAATTATAACATAGCCAACTTACAGTCTTGGGAAAGAAGACTATAGGCGCTCCCATGATCCCTTATATATCTTGGATATTTTCCCCCTCAGAACTCTGAGGATTGGTTCTTCACATGTGTGATAGTTATATAATCATCTTTCAATTTGAGGATTAAGAGTGAATGGAGTGGAGTCTAGTCTGTCAATCAAGATATAGTCAATGAGGCCTCTGTGTGGGCATGGCCTTCTCCTGAGAATTCTGGGAAACTCCTGGATTTTCTCCTTGGAGGCGGGAGACACTTCTCTTTCTCTCTCTCTCTCTCTCTCTCTCCTCCCCCCCCCTACTCACTCCCTGAGATGCTTTACTGAGAAGACACATGGAGCTATGCCCTGAGAGCTGGAGAAGCCACATGGGCCTTTCCTGATAAAACCAGACCCCTGGGAACTGAAGAGGTCACATAGAGACCTCTTCCAGGACTGCAATGTTACAACGCCCCTGGATCTAAAGACTTTCTACCCACTGACCTATGGTCATCCTGCATTTGGTGTTATTGCATGTGTTTCGTGAGTCCGAAGAGGATTTTGTACACTGGTATCAGACAGTGGGCTAATATGGGACTTATGGGCTTTGATTGGACTGGGTTGGGACATTTTCTCAATATTTGATTGCTCTTGTATATAGACCACTTTCTTATTCACATGTATGTGTCCATGAGGTTTTTTTTCTAGTCTACCCAGACTAACACAACATGTGACTAGGACTTCATTTGTTCGTACCCTTATGTACCTATTGCATGACACACTGAAGGACAGTTGGAAGGCTCCAGGTCTTTGTCTAGGTCCGTCAAAGTCACAGGAGCACATGGAGGTCCCACCCTCACAACCTGCTTGGTCTGAGGCATGAGAAGCTGAGAAGAATCCTTTAGCTTTCCATCATGTCATCTCCCTCCTCCTGCCATTCCCCCAGGTCCCTGGAGCACCTGCTGAGCAGCTCTGGCATATGCCTGCTGGCCTCCTGAGCCTCCACACTCTCCCTTCTCCACAGAGGACAAGATTCTTGCCAATTCTTCCCTCAGGGTTGTTGTGAGGACTAATGGGATCGTATTGACTGAGCACTTTGTGTTCCCTCACTAACTGGGGATACATAAATATAAAATGTTTTCAGTTCTAACAGGGATTTTGGATTTCTTTCAGAAAGAATGGAGGGCTCATTGAAAATGCATGTGTTGGTATAAATACCCCCTGCCTGCCCTTTGTGTTCAAAGTAGCACTGTTGAGTGAGAGAGCTCACACTGGATTGCTAACAGTTGCACAGTGTGGGCACAGATTATTTCTTGTGGCCCAGTGACAGCGAGGTCAGGGAGACAAGGTAATGGACAGAGTAGGGGCCGGTCAAGGCCACTAACTGGGGAGTTGCCTATGGGAATGACATCACTCATTTCCCTATTGTCTAAGTTCTTTTCATGCTCACTCACCTGCTGGGTGTGCCAGGGAATTTAGCAGTGAGCCCACACTTCCTGCCTCCAGGGAGTTAACCGTCTGGTACATAATCTAAGTAACCCCCATGATGTGCTGTGGTAGGTGTCATGGGGTCAGTTCTGATTCTTAGCGACCTGATGGACCACAGAACAAAACCTGCCTGGCCCTGTACCATCCTCACAATCGTTCTTCTATTTGAACCTATAGTTGCAGCCATGTCAATCCGTCTTGTTGAAGGCTTTCCTCTTTTTTGATGTCTCTCAACTTTACCAAACAGGACTTCTCCAGGGACTGGCCTCTCTTGACAACATGCCCCATGTATCGGAGGTGAGAGTGTGCCATTCTAGTATCTAAGGAACATTCTGGTTGTACTTCTTCTAAGACAGTCTTGTTTGTTCTTCTTGCAATCTGCCATCCTTCCAGTGATTTCTGGCAATACCATGATACAAATGCATCAACCCTTCTGAAGTCTTTTTATTCGATGTTTATCACTCATCTGCATATGAGGCGATTAAAAATATTATGATTTGGGTCAGGCATACTTTATTCCTCAAAGTAACTTCCTTGCTTTTCAACACTAAAGAGGTCTCATGCAGCAGATTTACCCAATGCTATGCGTCTTTTGATCTCTGAAGTGTTGTATCCATGAGCATTGTTTGTCAAGGCAGGCAAGACAAAATCCTTGAAACCTTCAATATTTTCTCCATTTATCATGATGTTACCAAAGGTCCGAGTGTGAGGGCTTTGAATTTCTTTACATTGAGTTATAATTCATTCTGAAGGCAGCAATCTTTAATTTCATAAGCAAGTGCTTTAAATCTTTCTCCCTCTCAGCAAACAAGGTCCTTCATGTCTTCGAATAACCAAATATATGATCCATAGAACTGCACAGCTATTTCCAGATTTTTGTGCAAACAGATGAGAGTTTATAATCTTAGTTCCTTGTGAACTCTGCTCCCCATAGACCCAGAGGCAAATGCTAGTTTCTTGCTCATGGTCCACAAAGTTCCATTTATGAGCATAATCAACTGCATTAAACAGCATTCAGGAGGGTCATGGGAACAAAAAGAATCTTTCACATCACAAAAAGAGCAAAAGAACATCAATGAAAAACACTTCCGCACTGTCAACCTTTTGGTTAGTAGCCCAACATTGAACTTTTTGTACCAAAGAGGGGCAGTAGCTTACATAATCTCACAATCATCCTCTGACATTTCCCATTGTGTGGTCTTGCTGTTGGCTCATTGATGCTGAATCAGCACAGGTTTATAGCAATCATATATGAGGGGGCTTCCAAAAGTGTGTGGAAAAGTGGAAAGAAAAGGTAATGGAATTATTTCACAAGCTTGGTAAAGCCCCCTGGTACACGACAGAACAAAACATTGCCCAGTCCTAAGCTGTCAACATTGAAGGTGGGCTTGAGCTCATCTGACCAACTAATGTCTTGGTCCATTTCATTTAGGACATTTCCCAATTTTGATGACCTTCTACCAAACCTGATATCCTTTTCTAGTCACTCATGTAAGCAAGTTGAAATCTTGCCATCCTAATTTCTAAGGGGTATTCTGTTTGTATTTCTTCTATGCTTCGTTTGTTTGTTCTGTGAGCAGCCAATCATCTATTCCATATTCTTCAACCACACCAGAGTTCAAATATACCCATTCTTCTTTTTCATGGTCTAACCGTCACAAGCATGTGAGAAATGCATATGCACATGGTCTTTTTAATTGTCCCCATATACATGCAAACATTGAATCATGAAACAAAACAAAATAAAACCTCCTTCCATTTTAGAGATGAGGATAGCAGAACCTGTGGGTATCTCTCCCATATCATCTCTTCATTCTGTTGCCTACAACATCTAATTCTGAGTGACACTATCTTATTGCAGGGGGGCTTTCTGCTCACATGCAACAAGACAGATGTATGAGGGAAAGACTGTCCCTCTGGAAGCCACCCTCAACCATTCTTGCTTTCAAGGAGCACTGCCCATCGAGAGACACTGGAATGATCTGACTGAGTGCTGCACCATTGACTGGCAGGAGTTGGTACATGATTATCCCAATTCCCTCTGTCCTGGGGTGTGATAACTCAGAGATTCACGATTTACATTCCCTCAGATTTCCAGATGTCCACAGCAGTAACTTGGCTAGGAGCACAAACTTATTAACCTCTCTTTCATCCCTATCTTACTTTCTCACGCTGCTACAGGTATTACCTGTAATCACCTCCCAAATGAAGGGGTTGCACTCAGTGTCTCAGGCTCTGCTTCTAGGGAAACTCACTCGAGAACTCATGTGTCCAACATCATGCAGCTCTCTGTATTCAAATCCAAGGAAACTGCTTTTAAAATCTGTCATCTTAACTACAACATAACAAAGCATTTCAACTTCCAACTGACTGGGAGGTACACTCATTTTAGGGAATTTTCCGCCACAGAGGAATTTCCTAGGACCTTGATTGCTTTTCTATAACAATTATTATAATGGTTACCATGTATCGAGAGTGTCTTATTTACCCAGTACCATGCTTACTGTATTGCTTGCATGCACAGTCTTATTTACAGTATCACTAGAGACCCACAAGAGATCGCTATCTTCTCCCTTTGTGATGGTAAATATATAGGTAGGAAAACATTTGCCACATTAGTATTCTTCATATGTACAATTCACTGACACTAGTTATGTTTGTCATGTTGATCAACCATTACCATACTTCTTTCCTTCCCTCCTGCTTAAGAGACATCATTTTAAATTTGCTTTCTAGATAACAGAGAAGCTAAGTGACTTGTCTAAGCCCACGTGAAAATAGAACTGGGATTGGCACAAAGCTGTCAGAATCTACAACCCAGCTGTCAGAATCTACAACTCAGGTTCTCACCCAGCAGACTACATACCATCAAGTGGTAAGGACAGAAGTAGAGGGAAATGGAATGCCTGATGCCCTATAAACCTAGATTGCTTACATGATGTTAATGTATTCTCTTCTAGTTCTTTGTGTCCAAATCTGAGCACACTGGGCAAAACTAAATTGCTACCAGAGCTATATTCCTTTCTGGAGGCTTTCAGGAGAATCTGTTTCTTTGCCTCCCTCTCACATTCCATCTTCAAATCCCACCAGGTTTCTTTTCTTTGGCTCTTCTGCTGCCTCCTGCCTGAAAAGGTTCTCTACTTTTAAGGACTCATGGTATTTGATTAGGCTTATCTGGATAATCCAATATCACTTTCCTATTTCAAAGGCCCTCGCCTTAAAAACCAGAAGACTGAGTGAAGCAAGTAGTTAAGCACTTGGTTGCTACTCTAAAGACTGGCAGTTCAAGCCCACTCACTGCGTGTTCTATAGGAGAATGAGGTGACAGTTGGCTTCCATAAACAGCTGCCTCCATGGAGACCTGTGGGGCGGTTCTACTCCATGCTATAAGGTTGTTATGCCCCAGGATCAAGGTGACCACCATGTTTGGATTAGTAACCTTAATCTATGGCCATGTTATTCTTGTCACATAAGGGCTCAGGTGTACAGGTCCTGGGGATTTGGACGTAGATGTGTTTGGGAAGTCATTATTCTTCCTAGCACAGCTAAATCCTGCTGTATCAAGAAAGGCTATCACGAGAAGGTAAGCTGAGTTTTGCAAAGATGAAAACACACATGTACACACACAGTAGACAAACTGTGTCTCATATAATGATGGAGATGGTCCCCAGGTTGTGGATGGGGCCAATTGTGGCACAGTGTAGCCCTGGGAGGAAGGTAATGAGAAGATGAGATGAAAAGTATGCTAGGTCAAATCATCAATCCCCCACAGAGGGATTTGTGGAAGAATGCTTAGCAAAATGAGCGTTCAGGGAAAGTTTTTGGTACAGTGCTTCCCCTCTAAGAAGCAAAATATCTGATGAATGGCGGGTTAAATGATAAAGGTACTTAATTATCTCAGATTTCAAAAAGTCCCGAGGTGGCAGTTTGGTCATTCAACAATATCATCAGGAACTCAGGCTCTTTCTATCTTTAGATCTGTCCCCCTTCGTGTGCAAGTCCACATCACTCCTGAGAGTCACAGGATGGTTGCCTCAATTCACAGCACAGAATCAGCCGAAGCAGGAAGGAAGGAGGGTGGGTTGGTCGCAGAAAAGGAACTTTCTCTTTTTGGGCTCCTTTCTTATCAGAGGAGTCTTCCCCAGGGCCCGTCAGATCTTGCTTATCTCATGTCCGGTCTCATGTTCACAACGAAATCAATCACCAGCCAAGGGGAAGGATGTTACCCTCATGGACTTAGATGAACCAGTTCACTCACTGGGGCTAGACCCATCGCCATTTGGATAAAACTGGAGTCATGTTAGCAAGAAAGAAGAAGCGAATGGCTCTTCTCACGTAGCTAAGGTCACCAACAGGGTCTTTCAAGGTCTAGGAAACATGATGTGAGGCCGATTGCACTTGGGAACACAGGACTCGATTGCCTCTCAGGAAAATTTCCTTTCCCTGAGACAAGATCTGTACTCAAGACAAACTCCTCAGCCCCACCCCCTGCCCTCACTTGTCCACTCCTTTCCTTCCTTCCTTATACCCTCCACTCCCGCTCTCAGGTCCATTCTGACTTAGAGTGACCCGGCAGGACAGGGTAGAGCTGCCCCTGGGAATTTCTGAGACAACATATCTTTAAGTGAGTGGAAAGCCTCACTGCTGTGCTATCTTGGGCTAGTTCCTGGACCTCTCTGACCCTTGATATTGTTCACAGTAACATCTACCTTGATGATGAGATGACAAATGTTGAAAATGCAAAGTTTGCCCATATTGATGCCCAGGCTCTGAATGCCCACACATAAAAGATCATGCTCCAGAGAGCTCCATAGAGTCTATACAGCAAACTCATCATTGTGTCTGTTGGGTGAGTGCTCGGTCCTCTGTGTGCTCCCTTTGGCTATGGCACCCATGGACCAGGTAAGAAGGGCATGGTTGTGCAGGCAATGGCAGGGAGTTTGGTGAGAAAGATATCGTTGTGGTGGCCTTTATTTAAAAGAGGAGTGTGTGAGTAGTGCGTGTTTAATGTCCTTGGCTGCTACCCAAAAGGTAGGCAGTTGGAGTCTCCCCAGAGATATCTCAGACGAAAGTTTCCCAATATATTTCTGAAAAATCAGCCAGGGAAAGCCTTTTGGAGTCCAGTTCAACTCTGACACACTGGAGTCTCATGAATCAGAATTAGGTAGCACTTGGTTTGAGATTTTTAAGTTTTAGAATTTTAAGCCAATTCTCTGTGCTGCACAGAAACCGAAGAGCATTCATGGCTTACAAGGTCCAGTGTGTCATGAAAGGGGAGGGGCTTTCTAACCCGCCACTGTGGACATAGGTCACCGATTCTTTCTGTGGGACAACTGTGGCCTCACTTTGATGCTGGTGGGGGTCATTCTCACCAGCTGGTGATGTGGTCCTGGGTGACTTGACCCCTGTCCATGTGGCCAGCTCTGTGTCTGTGGCAAGACAGTCTTCACCACTCTTCCCAACGCCTGCAGGTGGGGATGGAGACTTACTGGGGGCGAGGAGTTGGGTGGTTAACTTACAACTGCAGGGAAGGGGAATAAGGCGGAAGGGATTCTGTTGGGGTGCAGTTGCCATTGATAATGGTGTTCTTTCAGTTCCTATATAACTGCTCCCACACCCCCATCCTGAAAAAAAAAAGACCTCACAAACACGTGTTATAATTAGGTGCTGTACAGTGAACTTTCCAACTCATACCAACTGCATATGACAGAGAAGAACTGCTCTGTAGGGTTTGTTAGGCTATAATCATTATGAGAAAGAAAACTGATGGTCTGGTAGTCAAGTACTCGGCTGCTCTCCCAAGATCAGAAGTTTGAAGCTACCAGCTGCTCCATGGGAGAAAGCTGGAGCAGTGCACTTTCGTAAAGAAGTAAATTACTGCCTTGGATACCCGATGGAACATCATCGTCCTGGCCTGTAGGGTTGCTTTGAGTTTCAATTGTCCAGACAGCAACTGGGTTGACTCTTTTCAAAAGCAGATCGCCAGCTTCTGTCCTGAGGATCTTCTGGGAGGGATCAGACCACTAGCTTTCAAAGGAGCAGCTAAGGATCGTTCCACAGTCTCAGGCTCCTTCCAGCAAGGTCTGCACGTGCACAACAACTTTCCACCTTCAGTTGTCTGGTCTGAAGAAGCTGTCCCGGTGGTGGCTGCTTTCCCTGACACCTTCTCCTGGAGGTGAGGAGATATAGACCTGAATCCAGGAATTCAGGGAAGTCCCAGAGGAGCCATGTCAGCCGTGCTTGGATGTTCGGTGGTAAAGCAGAACCACAGATTATCTCCAGCTCTAAACTCAATCCTGGAGTTAATAAGATCGTCAGGTAATGTCTGCACAGCACAGTTTGAACGGTCCAGGTGTCAGTACCCTGCTGTAACACTGATAATTCATTGCAAGTCACTGTGGAGCGTGCAGTCTACAATGCTTCCGTACCAGTAAATGATGACTACAAAGTCCCAACGAGTTGCCGGCAAGCCCATTCCTACTCAGGGCAATCACGTGTGTGTCACATTAGGACTCTGTGCCATGGGCTTTCAATGTTGCCCTTGGAGGAGTCAACTTAGACCTCTGACCTTTCACTTAGCAGCTCAAAATACTAGCTCTTTTCTAACGGTAAGCCAGATTTATCTAATGCTTTCTCACTGGACCCCTCCTCTATTCAAAAGTCCCAGTGACAACCCTGTTGTCCATTGGGGTTGTTAGAAGCTGTCAATTTGGTTCTGGCTCATGGAGACCCATGTACAACAGAACAAAACACTCACTGCCCAGTCCTGCACCACTGTCGCCCCCACTGTGTCAATCCATCTTGTTAAAGGTCTCCCTCTTTTTCTATTGCTCTTCTGCTTTCTCCAGGGACTGTCCTCTCCTGCTAGCTAATATGTCCAAAATATGGGAGCTGATGTCTCTCTTCATTCTTGCTTTCAAGGAGCACTGCCCATCGAGAGACACTGGAATGATCTGACTGTGTGCTGCACCAGCCAGACTCTACATGGATGTGTCTTGCTTTAGGAATTCCGATAGCACAATGGTGACCTTATCCATGGCAGTTAGATTCCAGCGGCTCCACTGGAAAAGAGGCTGGATGATTTATTCCCATAAAATATTTATGCCTAAAATGCAACATGGGGCATTTACCCTCAGTCCCTTACAATCAAAATGTACACAATGACACATGAATATGAGTCAAAATGGACTCTGTGGCATATAAAAACATGCGACAGCTATTGTTGTTAGTGGGTGCCCACAAGTCTGCTCTCCTTCAGGGATCTCAGATACAACAGAACAAAACATCACCTTGTCCTGCTTTCTACTCACTATTATTCTCAAGTTTGAGACCATTATCGAAGCCATGGTGTCAATCCATCTGCAAAGGGCCTTCTCCTTTTTCTCTGCTCTTCTCCTTTACCAAGCACGATGTCCTTTCCCAGGGACTAGTCCGTCCTGGTAGCATGTCTCAAATACATGAAACAAAGTCTCACCATCTTTGATTTTAAGGAGCATTCTGTCTGTACTTGCTCCAGGGCACGTTTGTTCTTCTGACAGCTCCTGATATAGTCAATGTTTTTCCAATACCATAATTTAGATTCATCAATGCTTCTCTAGTTTTCCTTATATACTTCTCAGTTTTCAAATGCATATGAGGCAATTGAAAATACTACAGTTTGGGATAAACACACTTTAGTCCTCCAAGTGATACAGGTTGTTTTTTTTTTTAACACTTTAAAGAGATCTAGGGAATGGTAGTTATATAATCACTTGTGCATTTGAGAGACTGAAAGTGAAGGGAAGGAGTCTTGCCTGTCAATCAGGTCATAGCTGATGAGATCTCTGTGTGGCCATGGCCTTCTCCTGAGGATTCTGGAAACTCCTGTATTCCTCTTTGGAGGTGGAGACTCTCTCTCTCCAATTCCTGGAAGGCATTCTTGTTGACAAGCCACATGGAGACAGGCTGACGACAGCCAGAGCCTCAGAGTTGGAGAAGTCACGTGGCACTGAGATGCCTACACTGCTCCTGGATCCACAAGACTTTCCACCCACTGGTCTGTGACCATCCTGCATTTGGCATCATTGCATGGGTTTTGTGAGTCTGAAAGGGAATTATATATCGATATCAGACATATGGCTAATATCAGACTTATGGACTTGATATGGACAGGGCTGGGATGCTTTCTCACTCTTCAATTGCTATTTCATATAAAACCTCTTTCTTATAAACATATCAGTCTCCCTGGATTTCTTTCTCTAGTCTACCCGTACTAGCACATAGGGTGTGTCTGACATAAAATATTTTCAATTGCCTCATCAGAATTTGAACACTGCACATTGAATAAGGAAGACTGAAGAATAGATGCATTGGAGTTACGCTGTTGGCAAGGAATGTTGAAAGTACCATTGAGACTGCCAAGAAGACATATATCAGTCTTAGAAAAAGCATATCAAGAATATTCCTTATAGCTAAGGATGGTGAGACTCCGTGTCATGAACTTTCGACATGTTATCAGCAGAGACCAGTCCCTGGAGAAGTACATTGTACATTGTGGAGAAGTACATAGCAGAAGGGCAGGTAAGGAAAAAAAAGAGGAAAATGTTTACCCAGAGAGATGGACACAATGGTTGCCACAACGGGCTCCAACATAAGAAGAACTGTGAGGCCAGTGCCAGGCCAGGCAGTCCTTCATTGTTCTGGATGTATGCAGAGTGGCGGTGAGAAAGACATGATGGGACCTCACAACTAACAAGGGGAACTTTTGCTAATTGTTTCAATGCAAAGTTTGTGAATTTTTGACCACTGTTTCAATAACTGTTGGTATGGATCCCAGTTAAATAAAATTTTACTTCACTTTATGCACTTTGCATGTGTTATCAGGAGAAATCAACCTCTGGAAAGTGATCTCTTGCTTGAGAAAAAGGTCAAGGTAAAGTGAAAGACTTTAATGAGCTGGATTTACCATATTTTTTGGACCAGAAGGTACACCTGACCATAAGACACACCCAGTTTGTAGAGCTGGAAAAGAAGAAAAAAATATTCTGAACCAAATAGTCCCAGTATACTAAAATGTTCTGGAGTACCACGCCTTCGGACCATAAGATGTGTCATCATTATTTTCGTACTTTTTTTTTTGGGGGGGGGGGTGGGGAAGTGCATCTGATGGTCCGAAAAATACAGTACATGGTGTCCTCAACAAGAGGTTCAAAATAGCAATTGAGACGTTGGTGCAGGACCAGGTACTGTTTGTTCTGTTCAACATTGGGTCTTGGTGAGTAGGTCTGCATTCTGTGGAGTTACCTTTTTTAAAAATGATCTTAGATATGAATCTCTTCCATTTGGTTGATCTGGTAGCAATGTTAGCGTAAATGTGTGAGCACTTCCAACATTGCTTTCATTTACTGAGACAACTCTATTGGTGTTCCGTAAATCCCTGGAGCCTTGCTATTTGCCAGCGACTTACGTTGGTGAAGCTTGGACTCCTTCCTCTAATGCCACCAGTTCTTGATCATATACCACCTCTTGAGATGGTTGAACATCAATCAATTCTCTTTGGTACAAGACTCTGTGTATTCCACTCACATCCTTTCTATGCTTCCAGCATCATTTAATCTTTTGCTCATGTATGGAATCCTTCAATATTTCAACTCCAGGCTTCATTTATTTTTTCCTCATTTCCTTTGCTTAAAAAATGTCCAGTAAGTTCTTCACATTTGGTTTCCTAACTCCAAATTGTGACATATTTCATTAGGATACATTACCTTCAGAATCTTCTGTTCAGCTTTTCATCATTTCTTCCCTTTGCATTAGTGACTCTATGTTCAAAAGCTATTTTTTAAACTTTTTTTTCAAAAGCAAGTTTTAGAGTCTCCTCTTAAATCCAATTCGGTGTCTTCTTTCCCATATTTTAGTAACCTTTTGATTTCTTCATGTATGATGTCCTGGATGTCATCTCACAACACCTGTGGTCTTAATTGACTAGTGATCAATGCATCAAATCTATTCTATTCTAAAAGAACAGCCTCTACATTTAGGTGTGTTATGCTCAAGATCATACTTTAGTTTTCTTCAACGTTAACTTGAGCTTACATATGAGTGATTGGCATTCTGCTAAGAAGCAGAATGCCACATCCCCCTTAGTCTGGAAGCTCTACTGAAATCTGTCCACCCTGAGAGAACCTAGTAGTATTTGAAATACGGGTGACATAGCTTAAAGCAACACAGCAACACATAAGCCTCCACAGTATAACAAACTGACAGATGAGTGATGGAACAACCCCACGGAAGTTGTTTATTGAATACTTAGGATCACTCATTATTTGCTACATTCGAATCTGCGATTTTCACTTAGCAGTAAAATACAATATCCCTGCCATCAGGCATCTTATTACTATACCATTTTAAATCCCTGCATGGTATTCTATTTTTATAGATGAACTGTGATTTGTGTAACCAGGTCTCAATCATTGTACATCAGCCTTGTTTACATTTTTATTAAAAATAATGTTACAGGGAATACCGTGGTGCTGAATCTTCGCTCCCAGCTCACAGACAGACTAGGTGTGCAGGAGAACTCAATATATGGCAAAGTGGCACCACGAATCAACAAGAAGAAGAGGGATGCTTATTAAGCCGAGGGCAGCGGGAAGCCTGACTCTGTGTATGGAAATGCGTACAAGAGCCTTCCCTAGGCCAGACGTGAACTCGAGAGGCTGTGCTACACTACAGGAGACGTGTACAATCACGTCATTAAAAAGAGGAAATGCAAAATACCTCATGAACCTGGGATTATAGATGGACATCGTGTGCAAAGCTGGAAAAGCCACGATAAACCACGTGGTACAAATGGATTGAGCTGAAGGATGAGAAGCTGATAGCAAAGGCCCAAGTGGAAAAGCGGATACTTGGAGACTGGTAAAGAAGGCAGGCATGTGAAGGTGCCTGGCACAGTATATGTAACTATGTATTTTGAAAAGCGATGTACGAGCCCCCAGTAAGATGATTTCTTAAAATGGATCGATTTGATCATATCCATTTCAGGGGATTCTCTTTATCAAAAGCTACCACATACAGGGAAGACATTGGACAACGATATGGACAATGCCGCACGCTAGCTGTAGGGTGCAGAGCCCAGTGGGCTAAGCTTTGCACTGCTCACCACCAGGCCAGCAGCTCCTAGGTGCGGCCCCTTGCCCCCGTGAAAAGCTATTTAGACTCAGAAACACCGTGGAACAGTTCTGGTCTGTCCTACAGGATTGAGAGATGTGAGGCTCGACTTGGTGGCAGGGGGTTTGGTTTTAGTTTCACAGGAACCCAGAACAAAACAAAACAAAAACCCCATTTAGGTCCTTCTGACTCATAGCATGCAATAGGACTGGGTAGGGCTACCCCTGTAGATTCCCCAGGGAAACCCACTCTTTACAGAAGCATAAAGCCCCATGGTTTTCTTCTTGCAGACCACCTGGTTGGTGGGTTTGAACTTCTAACCTCATGGCCAGCAGTCCAATGCTGCTGTCAAGTCAGTCAGTGACTCATGGCCACCCTACACATTGCAATGAGAGTCTACTCCACCTCGCATTACCCACACAATCATCAGGCACTAATGATTATAGAGCTTCCATGGTCTGATTTTCAGAAGTCAATGTCCAGGCCTTTCTTCTAGTCTGTCTTAATCTGCTCAGCCTCCCTCCAGTCTCCACTGACAGCTTGGGGACGACAGTGCCAGAGGTGCCTGGGCTGGGGATCATCGAAACGGGGTCTCCCGTATGGAAGAGGAGAACCTCCCCAGTGACCTCTGCACATCAAGTGGAGGAGAGACCGGTGTGTAGATTCTAACTCAGTTGAGGAATGCTTGGAAATCAAGATAAAACTAATACCAAGGGCTTAAGTAGGAAGAAAATGTTTCGAGAATGATGATGGCAACAAATGGACAAATGTGCTTGGCAGACAAGGGATGTATGGATGGATTGTGATGAGTTGTATGAGCCCCCATTAAATGATCACACACACACACACACACATATAAACTCCACAGTAGATTGGGGCAATAGGCAAAAGATACACAGGTAATGTGCATCACAGAACAACCAATGGCCAATCAACATGCACAGAGATGCTCAAACACTTTAGTCATTAGAGAAACTGAAGCAACAATGAGACACATCACTCTACAACTATTGGAGATCCACAAAACTGAAGAGGTGGTTAGCTTCTCATGTTTGCAAATGAACAGGGATGAGGTCACTGGTCTTACACTGGTGGCAGTGTTTACTGGGGCAGCCTCCCCCCAGAGTAGCCCGGCACAGCAAAGGCAATGGAGACCGTAAAGACAGCCCCGCCCTGCAGCTAGTGTTGTGGGGGCCATCCAGTCAGTGCTGACTTCCGGCAACCTTATGCACAGCTGCCGCTGGTGTCATGACTGCTCATGGGGCTGCTAACTCAAGGTCAGTAGTTCAAAACCTCCTGTTTCTCGGAGGGAGAAGGATGAGGCTTTCTATGCTGGGAAAGCATGAACAGTCTTGGAAACTCACTGGGGCCATTCTAACCCTGGCCTATAGGGGCATTATGTTGGAATCCATCCGGTGGCCGTTTTTGTTGTATTCCTATCACAAAACCCCCTGGCAGCACAAGGCTTAAGTGCACAACTGCTAACCCAAATGCCATGATAGAGATCCACAGGAGAGAAGACCTGGCAGTCTGCTCTAGTAATGACCACAGCCCGGGGAAGTCTATGGGGGCAGTTCTGTTTTGTCCTATAAGGTCGTGGTGAGTCAGAAGACATCAAGGCACATACAAGCAACACAGAAGACCATGTAAGTAGAGACCACTAATCATTCCCCAAGTGTCCCAGACAAGCTTCCTGTAGCACAGTCGTGTGATGTCGTGTGATTGCCGGTGGCTCTGAGAGGAGAGGACAGACCCTGGTGGCATGGTGGTGAAGTGATTGGCAACATATTAACAGAGCAGGGGTTCAAATCCACCAGCTGCTCTGTAAGAGAAAGCTGAGGCAGCCTGCTTCCATAGAAACAGCAGCTTTGGAAACCCTATGGAATAGTTCTCCTTTGTCTTGGAAGGTCCCTGTGAATCAGGGTGGAGTGGACGGCAGTAGGTGTGAGTGGGAGAGAGAGAACCAAACAAGCTCAACCAGAGAAGAGCCTGGAAGAACGACTCAGGCACAGAGGGGCAGGAATCATGCAGCCACTTGCACCGGAGATGGGGGAATACTTTCATTCATACCCATTATTTGTTCCTCTGGAAAGAATCCCTAGACACGAAATAACTTTCCCTCATTCCCAAGTGACGAGGAGGAGGACAAAGCAACAGAGTCCCTGCTGTTTGGAGAAGAGCAGTGAGTAGAGAGAGGCCCCTCACTGACTGCACGGGAGGTAGTGTTTGAGGCTCGTGGCCTTCCCTCGACAGATGGTGGACTGGACATCCTGCAGAAAATTTTGACCTCCCTTCCTTGTCTGGGCCAAGAGATAAGAGGCAGGCTCAGTAGCTGCTGGGAGATGGGGTTGCTGATACTGAAGAAGAATCAGATGGTGTGTGTGTGTGTGTGTGTGTGTGTGTGTGTGTGTGTGTGTATTATCTCAACACCCCCTCCACCTCCAACGTTAGCATCACAAGCTCAACCTGGTGGAGGAGCTGGACCGCTCAGATACGACCTCACACAAGCCTTGTCGACAACCTGCAGCTTCTGCTTGCTCCAAGCCAAGAGCCCAGAACTGGGAGTCATCCATGTCTCGTGGCCCACAGAAGAGTGAGTCTGCCTCTCTCTTTGCTAGCACCCAGACCCACCAGCCTATGGGGAGGCTGCTGGCCTGGAATCTTACTGTCCCGAAGACCAGACTTAACTAAAGAACTGCTGCGAGGACCCAGTGGAATCCACAAGCTGAAAATGGGTTTTACCCTTTTAAACACGGCCAGTGGGTTTGTTCTGCTGCTCACCAGACACGTGGTGATCCGAGTCCACCCACAGGCACCTCGCTAGAAAGTCCTGGCAATCTACTTCCAAGAGATCCTGCCTCATTGCCCAAGAGTCAGCTCTTCCTCTAGCCGCCATCAGACTTTGCCGGAGCAGAGGGCCGAATCGTCCTCCCTCGGAGAGTCGGGTTATGGCAGCGCACCTCTGAACAAACCCAACACCAAACCCGCTGCCCCCACATGGCGACCCTGCAGGACCTGAGGGCTTCTGAGACTGTCACCCTGTAGTGGAGTAGCAGAAAGCTGTCTTTCTCCTGCAGAGAGGCTGGAAGTTTCGAATTACTGACCTTGCAGGTAGCAACAGTTCAATTCGTAACTCCTGTGCCACCAGGGCTGCTGCCAACGCTGACGGCACGGTCCCCGAGCTCTAGTGAGCTCAGTTCTCCCCAGACACACATGGCGTTATCGTGAGTCAGAATGGACAGTGTGCTTACTTTCTTTTATGGATACAATGAATATGCAAGAGAGTCTAGGGGGCCTGAAGAAGTTAAGTATGTGCTCTCTGTTTGTGACCCCACCACCTCCACGTGCTAGATCCTCCCCCAGACCAGAAATACTGGCCTCGCCGGGGGGCTGCTTACCCAGGGAGAACCTGGCCTACCCCAGAGACCTTGAATTTGACCAAGCAGTCTGACAGAATACCTGCGGTTTGTGTGCACAAAGGCAAACTGCTAACTGCGAGATCAGGCTCAGAAAGCCCCAGGGGTGTTGGGCTCTGTCCCACAGGACCACCATGTGGCTGGGGTCAGCTTGCTGCCAGTGAGTGTGTTTGGGCCTCTGTTTGTGACTGGCCTGGGTTCTCACCTGGCAGGTTCTACAGCTGGCCAGTGTGAGGTTCAGGCTGGCTGAGGGATGCCAGGATCGGTGGAATGTCTGTCGAGTTCTGATTCCACAGCTCTTACATGGGGATGATCACAGTCCCTACCTGATCGGGACACCAGAGTTGACACACACACTCGAGAGGCTAAGGATGGCCCAGGACCCCGCCTCAACAGTGGGGTTTGGTGAGGATGGCATTAAAGGAGCCCAGTGCTAAATTGTATCCTGCTCCAGGGTTTGTTACAGAAAACCCTGCATTCTCCCTGCCTCGGTGCAGGCAAACATACTTTGCATAGATTCCCCAGAACTTTTGCACTGATGGACGTGAATGTTTCCTCAGAATCCCAACTATGCAAATACCTCTGACTCAGCAGGTGAGAAAGGCGAGGGCAAGTCCACACACTGCCCTGCCCCCCCCCCCCCCCCCACCTTTGACAAGTCATTCCCTTGCTCTGGCAGGAGAGGGAAGCGATTGGTTTTGGAGTGTGGGCAAATTGCTTTGTGTGGGCCAGAGGTCAAGCACTCATTCCCCTGAGAAACAGGCAGTGCCTGGATCAGATGGAAAGAAGACGAAAATTAAAATCCGACCCCTGCCCTCCAGCCAGGAGGCTGCCTTCTCTCTGTCTTTGCCTTCTGTTTGTCTTCCTTGGACCATAAATGGCACATCGGTTTCAAATTTGCATCGAGTCTTTGTCCTTCCTGTGCGGGGTTCAAATTAAAATGACCCGGCAGGGCCCCAGGTGGGGGCAGGTGGGAGCCGAAGAAAAGGAGGGGAGTGACAAGTACACGGAGAGTGGAAATGACTACAGGCTCGGGACAGCTGCGGGCTTCCAAAGGCAGCACTGCTTCCCTTGCAATGTGCCAACTCTGGTCTGAAATGAAGGCCTAAGACCATGGGGGGACTCTGGGGAGAGATCTGGGAGGGACAAGAGCTGGTGCTGCAGTCTGTGAGTGGCTTCCTGTTTGACCTTGGGGAGCTGCTTGGCAGAAGTAGAAAAGTCCACCTAAATGTCAAGGGCACCACCTCCAGCAAAGCACATGTCTCCCCGCCCCCCCACTGCTTACCATCCCATGCACAGTTCCCACCACACAACCTCAGCACTAAGGCAAGCCCCCCACCCTCAAACCCCTGGGCTGTGGGGACTTCTCAAGTGTGAACTAGCAGGGATTTGTCACTGTTTTTTTTCAGTGGAGGAGATTTCACACAAGTTTTATTAAAAAAAGACATTTTGCAAACGTGTGTGTGTGTGAGAGAGAGAGAGAGAGAGAGACACTCGCATGACATTGGGAATCAGCTATCATTTAGTTGTAGGGCCAGTTAGCCAATCTGAAGGAGATCTGGGAGGGTGGTGAGTCACCGGGGAGTCCAGCTGGGTTATCCAGAGAGCGTAGTTCCTGGGAAAGGAGCTCATGGACGGTGTGGTGGCAGGAAGGGCATCAGAAAATAAGAAGGCCCCTCGACAGGATGGACTGACCCAGCGCTCGTAGCAACCATAAAGTCAGGCCAGGCACGACTTCCAGCTGCCATCGAGGCCACTCCTGGGGACCCTGGGGTGCTCTCGAGCAGAATGATGCTCCAGGTGACTGTCCACAGCAGGCTTATCAGAAGCAGATCGCCAAGCTTTCTGCTGAAACAGCCTCTGGGTGGACTTGAACCTCCCTCCTTCTGTTTAGCAGTTAAGCATGTGAACTACTTGTACTACCCAGGGGCTTCCATATGTAAGCCTCCACTTTTCCAGTTCCTCATTGATAAAGCTCAATCGGCAGGTATCAAAGTGTGGTGCATTGAATTCCTAGACCTCCCAAGGGAAGGCAGCCCCAGTTTCCCATTGGGATGAGACCTGGCCCCCGTCCAAGGTTAGAAATCTGCATGAAAGCAGATGGTCATCTCTTTTTCCTGAGGAGTGGCCGGCAGGTTCAAGCTTCTGGTTGGTTCAGCCCTGTGCCCCCGAGGTGTACAGACCAGGCACTGGGAGTGCGTGTTTGTCAGAAGCCAAGAACGGCCGGGCCATGGCAAGCAGAAACTGGTGTCAGGTAATCCTATAGACCGAGTCAAGCCCCCTGCAAATACAGCCGGAACACTCTGTGCCAGGATTGAGACTGTCCCACCTACTTGGGGTGCCTTATCAGGAGAGGTCAGTCCCTGGCAGAGGTGTGAACAGAAAGGCCTTTCAAAAGACCAAGATCCCGAGGAGATGGGTTCGCACAGTGGCTATATCCATGGGCTCAAACGCAGGAACCATTCTGGGGGTGCTGCAGGGCCAGACAGTGCTTTGTTGGGGTCACTAGAAAGTCGGAAACCAATGCACAACACCAACAACCACAAAGTAGAGGGATCCGGATGTCATCTATGGTGCACACTGGGATGCTTTTTGAGCGCCAAAAGGAAATAAGACTAGCCATTACACGGAGGCAAGAGACTGGATTCGTCTGACCCCAGAGACCTCTTGCAGCTCAGAGGTTCCTTGCTTTTCTATCCCGAAATTCTATGGTGTGGAATAGCCCTAGGAATGAAGCCATGCAGAGATGACAAAGTCCTTACTTCCCTGACTGTGCAGCCGCCGGACGGGCTCGGCCCCCAAGGCCGCCTGCGAATGACAGCTGCTCCAGCTCAGGCCCGCCTGCATCATGTGAGGATCACCGGTTTCGTGGTGAACACATCAAGGGAATCAACCAGCAAGTACCCAGCCAGCCAAGTGCCCTCAAGGAAGACGAAGCAAATCTTGGTGGCGAAAGATTAGCTAACAGCCGCATCACGGGTCTGAGGACGGAGGACGGTCACAAGGCAGGGATGGAGGTTATCATCCCCGGGCAAGTTGTCAGAGGGAGGAGGGTGGGGCTTGCCGGGAAGGAAGGCGCTTCTGGATTTCTGTGGAGGGAGGAGGGCCTCTCTCCCACTTCCCCGATGCCTGGTCAGGATGAGATTTGTGTGAGGAGCCCTGGTCCTGCCGGGGAGGGAGACATGATTCATTTGGTCCATCAGGGCTTCCTGTCCTTTGCCTACCCACCACGCGGTTGTGACTCTTAATCACTGCCCTGGTCCTTGTGCTCTGGCAATGACCCTTGCATCGCAAGGGCCCTCCCTGGCCTCTGGCCTGAGTCGTGGGGAGTCACAGTAAGGAGTGTCACAGTGACACAGTGAGTTAGCACTCAACTCACTGTCGTCGAGTCGATTTCGGAATCTCGGGAACTCTTCAGGACAGGACAGAACTGCCCTGGAGGGAATCCAAGATGGCTAACTCTCCACGGGAGAAGAAAGCCTTGTCTTTTTGCCTGAGAAGTGGCTGGTGGCACCAGCCCAATGTATAAGCACGATGACACCAGAGTTTCTTAGTGACTTATAGGCTAGTATAGCTGCTAGCCATTTTTCTTCAATTCTCTTTTCCTAGGAACTCAGCAATGAGCCCTCCTAGGTGATAGAACTCTCAAGAACACAGCCCTATTGGAACATCTGCAGACATCATCTTGGTTTTCCCATCTATGAAATGGGAGTGTTGAGTGGCACTCTGAGGCTGCCCTGAGGGTGCCCCAAATATCCTTGGTAGCCCTCAAACCCACTGCCAAGAAGAGACTTTGTGACTCTTGTGGTATTCTGTTCCATCCCAAACTCCATTCAAACTCTGCCCGTCTTGCCTCTTACTGCAGGCCTGAAGCTCTTTTTCCTTGAGGGGCACACAAAACAACCACCTTGGGACCTATGTGAATAACTCAGACATCCCTGGAGGGTTGGAGAGACAAATGGGCTCCACACACTGGACTGCAAACAACTGAAAGTTAAATATTAGGCTTCTACTTCTGCACCCTGCCTTTCAGTCTTTGCTGCTAATGTGGGCAGCTGCCTCCTAGTGTAAGTCATGCGTTAGGGCCCCTCCCTCTTCTCCACTCTCGGCCACACAGAAAACAAATGCCTTTCAGCAAGGACGGCGCAGAGCATTTCAGCTCCTTCAACCCCTATCCTCCAAGTCCACCCCGACTTCCCTGGACTTCCCCATGGGTCCATTCATGTGGTCAGAGAAGCAACGTCCTGTAGATGTGACTATATAATAAAGGCTTCTCTTTATGTCATGATGGGAGAAAAGAGAACAACTCGCCATCAAGTTGATTCTGCCTCAGAGCAACCCTCTGGGGCAGAGAAGGACTGTCCCGGTGGGTTTCAGAGATTGTATATCTTTGCAAGGATAGAAAGCCTCATTTTCCTCCTGTGGAGTGGCTGGTGGGTTCAAACTGTTAGCCATGCCGTTATCAGCCCAACACGTATTTCACTACACCACCAGGGCACCTCTAGGATGGGAAAGAGATGAGGCGTTCTATTTCCATACAGAGTTACCGTTTCAGAAACCTACAGGGACAGTTCTACTCCATCCTAGCGGGTGACTGTCCATCAGGATTAGCTTGATGGCAGCGCGCCTGCTAAATGAAGGTTGAGTTCCATGAGGGTCTCACATGCTGAACTGTTGACTAAGGACAAACACCCCTTTGAAGCCATGTGTACCTGCTATTGCCACAGGCAGGCAAACGAGTAGACAGAGAAAGGCAGGTTCATTGGATCCAAGGGACCTGCTCTGTGTGCTCTGTGACAGCAGGCTGCCACTTCCCAAAGGATTAAATGGAAATTGTCAGCTATCTTGTGGGTAAGGAGTCCCTACACACAGCTTGGCTTCTGATTAAAAGGTTTGGCTCGTGGTTCAAATCCACCCGGAGGTGCCTCAGAAGCAAGTACTGGCCATCTATGACTGGAATACCTCAACCATCGAAACCAGAGACTACCAAATTCCACCCTGGAGCACACATGGCTACCTTGGGTTGAATCAACCCTGTAGGTCTAATGGTCTTGCTTATTTTTTAAACACCGGGATCCAAGGATGACTTGGTAGGGCACTCTTCTCCAATACATCCTCTAATGACAGAGGAGTTGGAACAGAGAACATGCCTCCTTCCCTCAGCCCGGGCCCAGACCCAACCCTTTCTGAATCCATCCCACCTGCCCCTGTTCTCCACATCCTGAGAGAAGACAGGAGTCCTTTTTGTGATGTGGGTAGGACCACATCAGCTTTTCCACAGGGCCCCCACTGACTAATTATGTCACAGCAAACAAGAGCATGTGTTTGAAAGCTCTTTGGAAACTGTAAGATGGAATACGAAGGACGGAAGGATTTAATTAATCATTATTGCTCAGGTGGGATTGATCCTGGCTTGATGATAGAGTGAGGAAGGAGTCCAGGGAGCTCCTGACATTCTATCAAGTGTGAAGGGAAGAGAGGAAGCTAGTTATTACAGCTTCACTGTACCTCATCAAAGCGAGAGTACTACCCGGGCAGTCTGGTGGGGGCTAGGGAAGCTCTGACTAAAGGCCACATAGCAATGCTAACAAGGCAAGAGTGGGACGGGACGGATCTGGAGGCGGCATAGACAAACTGCAGAGACCTCATTTCCTCTGAGAGTGGATGGGTCTCACTTCTATTTGCAGTTATTTTAAGGAGAGACTTAGTAGTCATAGAAAGATGAGACTTTTTTGTTCCCATAAAGATTACAGCTTCAGAAACGGTTTTATCCTTAGGGTCACTGTGAGTCAACAGTGAGTTTTGAGTGAGCAATAGCCCTTTTGGGGCTTGATGGGTTACATGGGGAGCTGCTAGGTGCAAGGTCAGTGGTTTGAACTTACCAGCTGGTCCTCAGGAAAAAGATGAGGCTTTCTGCTTCATTAAAAAGTTGAAGACTTCCTTGGCACTCGAGACCTCCATGCTCTGCTGCGCATGCTTAGTGTTTTGCTTCGTTGTGGTGAGGTCAGACTGGGTACCATCCCAACTCTGCTTCTCCATTGTTGTCCCCCTAGGGCCTTGGGTCAGGGTGTTTCATAGAGGGGCTGGCCATAGGGTCCTCTCTGTGCATTGGCTGTTCTGAGTGGGGGATATTGTCCTCAAGTCTCAGTGTGCTCCACTCTCTCTTCCTATCCCTTCATTTGCTCCCATGGGCTCTGGTCAGACATGTCTCTCTCCCTGAGCTGCAGCCTCAGTGCTGTCTTCCAGAGCAAACTCCCCTTGGGAGAGGGGTGGCTGTCCATGAAGTTGGGCTTGGGGCTAGGCCCTCAGACCCCTCCATTGGGTCCCACTCCATGTTGTCCGCTGCATTCCCCACTGAAGGCCACTCCTAGAGATCAACAAACAGACTTTGAGCTATTTATAGATTTTTATTATTATCATTTTACATATTTAGATATATATTTCTAGACTTTGGGTTTTTTGTTGATGTCATCATTTTCTTTTCTTTTGTCACTTCATCTTGCTACATCTTATTTTTTGTGCGTGTGCATATTACTATCTCTGCAGGTCTAGCTAGATAAGATAGGCTGGATGAACAGTCTGGAGGAGAAAATAACTAGACTGTTGATTCCAGGGGGACATGGGAGAGAGGGAGGTGGGGGGAAGGAGGTAGTGAACAAGTGATTCAAAATCAGTGGCAAGGATGAGAGGTGGGAGAGGCCTAGTAGGGATTGCTCAAGGGCCAATTAACCAAGAGGAATTACTGAAACCCAAATGAAGGCTGAGCATGATAGTGGGACAAGAAGGAAGTAAAAGGAAATAGAGGAAAGAACTAGGAAGTAAAGGGATTTATAGAGGTCTAAATATAGGCAGGTACATATGTAAATGTATTTATATATGATTATGAGGAAATAGATCTATGTGCATATATTTATAGGTTCAGTAGTAAAGCAACAGATGGACATTGAGCCTCTACTCAAGTACTTCCTCAATGCCAGAATACTTTTTTCTATTAACCTGGCATTACATG
The DNA here is from genome assembly GCA_004026705.1 of Nesogale talazaci. Lineage (NCBI taxonomy): Eukaryota > Metazoa > Chordata > Mammalia > Afrosoricida > Tenrecidae > Nesogale > Nesogale talazaci. Next base: position 55,927 of record PVJH01003911.1, on the reverse strand, counting down.
ATGCTCACCTTCCTGATATGATCGCTGAAGACAAATGTGTACATAAGCAAAAGTGGTGAAGAAAGCTGATGGTGAAGAAAGCTGATGGTGCCCAGCTATCAAAAGAGAGAGCATGTGGGGTCTTAAAGGCTTGAAGGTAAACAAGATGGCATCTAGCTCAGAAGCAACAAAGTCCACATGGAAGAAGAGGTGTTGAAGGGATCAGGTGTCAGGCATCAGAGAACAAAAAAATGTATCATTGTAAATGAGGGGAAGTACAGATTGGGGATCCAAAGCCCCTCTGTAGGTAACAGGACATTCCCTTACAGAAGGGTTTTGAGGAGGACATGAGCCAATCAGAGTGCAGTGTAGCAATGATGAAACAGACTACTTTCCTTGAGCTCTTGAATTCTTCCTCTCCACACTCTCCCCCCTCCCACTATCACGATCCTAATTCTACCTTACAAATCCAGCTAGACAAGAGTATGGACACTGGTACAGATAGGAACCAGAAAACTTAGGGAATCCAAGACAGATGATCCCTTCAGGACCAGTGGTGAGAGTGGCGATACCAAGAGGGTGGAGGGAAGGTAGGGTAGAAAGGGGGAACTGATTATAAAGTTCTACATATAATCTCTTCCCTGGGATATGGAGGACAGGGAAGTGGGTGAAAGGAGATATCAGACAGTGTAAGATATGACAAAATAATAATTTATAAATTATCAAGCATTCATGAGGGAGGGGGCAGTGGAGAGTGAGGGGAAAATGAGCTGATACCAAGGGCTTCAGTAGAAAGCAAATGTTTTGAGAATGAGGGCAACAGACGTACAGATGTGCTTGACATACAATGGCTGTATGGATTGTGATAAGAGCTGTAAGAACCCCCAATAAAAGGATTTTAAAAAAAGTTGAAGCCTTTGGAAGCACACTGGGGTGGTTCTCCTTTGCCCTGGGGTTTGGTCTGGGTTTCGAACAGCCTTTTCCCAAGTTGGCTGAGGAGTGGAATCACCTAGGGATATGGGGCAACTTTGCAACCCCATGGATCAGGGTCTCTAAGGCAGGGAGCCCAGGGAGCTGGAGCCGCACCAGGTCCCTCTTGGTTCTAATCATCAGCCAGGCTGGGGTGAACGTAGGGGATTAGAAGGCAGAAGCGAGGCAGACAACTCCTAGTTGATTAAGATCAGTGGTTCTCAACCTTCCTAATGCCACCACACTTTGCTACAGTTCCTCATGTGGTGGCGGCCCCAACCATAAAGTTATTTTCATTGCTCCTTCATCATTCTTATTTTGCTACTGTGATGATCAGGCGTCCCCTGTGAAAGCATCGTTCGACCCCCAAAGCAGTTGACACCCCCAGGTTGAGAACTGCTGATTTAGATCAAAGCTCAAGTCCACGCGAACCTTCTGGATTTGGAAATTACTGCTGTTTTGTGTCTTCCCGCTTGCTTCACTCATGCCCCTCCCCTTCCCTGCCCCCCACACAAATGAGAACTTTTATTTCAGGAATGACAAAGGACTTCTAAACTTAATTTAGTCCATGTAGGCCAGGCCCAAATACTTAGACGAATCCGCTTCAATGTGGCACAGATCCTATTAGAGTCCCACGCTGCGTCAATGTCACAAACCTCATTTCGTTTTCCTCACCCTGTGAAATGCGGCCAGTGATGAAACCCAAACGCAAATCCACACCAGCTCCCAGCACCCCCGTGTGTTCCAGAAAGCCACTGCTTCACAGGGTCTGACAGGAGCCACGGCCAGCGTCCTTCCACGGGCTCTGCGTGGAACTGCCACCAATTCCAGGTCCCTTTGTGACTCCTCCCTGGGACCCGGGAGTGAAAGTCCCCGGCATGGGAGACCTGGAGGGCAACGAACGTGCACATGTTCCTCTCAGGGCTTCGCCTGTGGATGGTGGTCAGTGTAGCTGTTCTTGCCTTCTCCAGTCCCTTCTCCTCACCACTCTTCCTCCGTGCCTACCAGGGCTGACTTCGCCCCACATGCCAACGAGAGTCGGCCGCCCTGCGCTTTTTGCTCTTGGAAAACAAAGCATCCTTTGAAAAGAGAACTGCCTTCCTTTCCCATGGGAAGTCATTTCCACAAGCCGCGAGTAAATGCAGTCTAATGACTAGAATGTGACAGTAGCTATCAAGAATGAAATGTTCCATAAACAGGACTGCCTCCTAAGATTATTCACTCCCAGTGCTTCTCTTCTGCCCATCCTCAGGGCGGCTTCTCCCCACTCCCACCCGACCCTGCCCCCAAGAGTCTTTCCCAGACCATCATTTGCGGTCTTTAGACCCAATCGCAATAAAGAAACCAACAAAGCCAACCCTGTAGCCGCGAAGTGGATTCTGACCCCTGACGTCTCTCTGTGTTACACAGAAGAACTGCCCCTTCGGGTTTTCATCTTTGCAGAAGCAGGTCACCAGGCCTTTCTTCCACAGAGCCACGGGAGAGGTTCCAGCTGCCAGTCATTCTTTCAGTTACTTTAGTTAAGCTCAAACATTCTCTGCCACCGAGTTGATCCCAACGATCAGTCACCCTCTAGGACAGAGTAAAACAGCCCGTTTGGGTTTCTAGCACTTGAAAACTTTACAAGAACAGGCAGGCTGTCTCATCTTTCTCCCACAGAGAGGCTGGTGGGTTTGAACTGCCGTCATCTTGTGCTTAGCAGCTCAGGACATAACCCACTCCGCCCCCGGCACTTGGGGAGTAGTCACGTGCAAATAGTTCCTTTCATCCAGCACCCAGTTAGACCCACTTGCAAATCCTCAAAGACAGCGGGCCCATCCTGGAGTTCACCCTAAAGTTCAAAGATGAAACTCGGCTTGCTCAGAGGGGTTTGGGGAGTGGGGCGGAGGGACTTGATGCCGCAAAAGGCAGTTTGCCAATCGGAAAACCAGTAGACCATGCCTCATCCGTTTTTAGGGAGACATCGTTTCATCTCAGAACATCTGCAACTGCCTGCAACATATTTTCCCCAGGGTTTGACTCTAAGCTGACAAAAGATACAGAACGCCCCCCCCTCACACACACAGATTCTGTGACATATCTTGGTCTTATTGAACAAACATCAGTTAGGCTTCTGTCTTGGGAGCAGCGTCAGTCTGCATGGGAACTACGCCAGCCCTCTTATCACCGCTGACAGGCTCTGTAACTCACCTGCTGATAGTTGTTAGTGACACAACCTTCCATTGTGTGTGCGTTACTGTTTTAGGGGCAATGCTCTTCTACCACATCTTAAAAAGCATTGTTCCCAGATGGGTGAAATAATGAAGGTGCATTTTAAGTTTGTATTTACTTTCTCAGAGTACACAAGAATGCCCTGATCAATGCTCTGTGCTTTGCAGACATAGCAGCAAATGCCAATGAATTCGATACTTTTTGAAACAGACCCAGGGCCCATTTTTCCATTGCTTAAACATCCCTTTTGCCAACACTGAAATAGCATCAGATGGAACACTCTTATTTTCAGATATAGGGACCAAGGTCTGGCCACTGTAAATGATTTTCAGAGACTACACAGACAAATAGTAGCAGGCCCAGCCCAAAGCCCCAGTCTAAGGGCTCATAGGTCAGGGCTTTTCCTACAGCCTATCACAGATGTCATCTGTGTCATTGTGTTTATTCGTCCCTATATTGGCCTGTCCTCTAACTCAGAAATGGTTCAGTAGGTTCTTTTCCTTCTGTTAACATCATGGCAGTATCTTTTGTTTGACTTAATACATTTAAAACTATTCTGAATTAATTATACATTTTTGAAAAATTGCAGAAGCCTGGTTAGTACTCATGCTTTATGATCAACCCACAGTGGGCTGTGCCTTATGCTGCTTACCACAGGTCAGCAGTTTGAAACCACTAGCCACTGTGCACAAGAAAGAGGAGGCTTTCTGTTCTCAGAAAGAAAGAGCCATAGCCTTAGAAACCTACAGGGACAGCCCTACCCTGCCCCAGTGAGTCAGTCGGTGAGCTAGTTAACCCAAGTTGGCCATTCAAACCCACTCAACAGTTCTGCACATTATCATCTCAACCCACTGTCATCCACTCCTGGTCAAAACAGCGACTCCCAGCTACCCTAATAATTGGAGAAATTGGATTATGTGAAGAAGCATGTAGCATCAAATTTGGAGAAAGGCTTATTACCAATTTGCTGTATGCAGATGATACAATCTTGCTTGCTGAAAGTGAGGAGGAACTGAAGCACTTGCCGATGAAGATCGAGGATCGTAGCTTTCAATATGGGTTACATACAATTCAAAGTAAAGAAAGTCAAACTTCTCCCAACTGGACCGATAGGCAACCTCATGATAAATGGTGAAAACATTGAAGCTGTGACGGACTTTGTCTTGCGTGTATCCACAATCAATTCCCAGGGAAGCAGTAGTCAAAGTGACCAAAAGACGTTACATGAGGATAAACTGCTACATGAGACTTCTCTGGACGTTGAAAAGCGGGGCGGGGGCTGTGCTCTGAGGACTAAGGTGTGACGGACCCAAGCTGTGGTATTTCCCATTGCTTCCTAGGCATGTGAAAATCGGACACCAAACAAGGAAAGACTGAAGGAGAATCGATTCCTTTGAATTGTGGTGCTGGAGAAGACTACGGACAATATGGATAGCCCCAAAGACAACCAAATCTGTCTTGAAAGAAGTGTGGCCAGAGCACTCCTCCTTAGAGGTGAGGAGAGCGAGAATTGGGAAATGTTGCCAGGAGAGACTGGTCCCTGGAGAAGGACACCATGCTTGGTAAAGTGCAGGGGCCGTGAAAGAGAGCGAAGTCCTCGATGAGATGGGCCGACCCTGTGGCTACACCAATGGGCTCACACACAGGAATGGCAGTGAGGACAGCCAGGACTGGGCAGCGCGCCATTCCTGTGTGCCTAGGGTTGCTGTGGACGGGAACGAACGCAATGATGCTTAACAGCCCCCCTGTAGGGCCGAGTCGAACTGCTCCTTTGGGTTTCTAAGACCGTACATCTTTACAGGATCAGACGGCCTCATTTTCCCCCAGGGAGCGACCAGTGGGGTTGTACTGCTGACCTGACAGTGAGCAAACCGACTTATATCCCGCCCAGGCTTCTTCTACAAAGGCCGAGTGGATGGCTTTTCTAAGGATTGTTGTTGCAGTCCTAAGGACTACATCCAAACCCCCATTGGGGCAGTTCCACTTTGGCATGCTTGAGGTCCCCCTCGTTCAGAAGCCCCCTCCATAGCAGTTAGCCCCAACAACAGAAAGCGCTTGCTCACAAGCTGCTGTCTTGCTGGCAAAGCTCGACTCGTGAGCAACACTGGGTTTGCCAGGTGGCCTGGCGACCCTCTGCTGGAGACGAGCAGCTGCTGTCTCCTTCAGATTGCACCTCGCCACAGTCCCCACCACTCCCTGCTGCCTCGTACCCAACCTGCTTTCTCTTCTTTTCCTGCCTGGCTCTGGTGTGCACTGGATTGTAGCCCTAAGCTGAGAAGACGAATCACTTCATGGATCTTATTGCTCCAAGCCAGAGGCTAGCTAGGTTCTCCCTGGCTTTCCAGCCCAACGCACTGTCTGTGAGTCCATTCTGACTCAGAGAGACCTTATTATTGGACAGGGAGAAACTCATCCCCTGTGAGTTTCCATGTCTCTGACTAGTTACAGGAAGAGAAAGCCTCAACTTTCTCCCACAAAGTGGTTGGTGGTTTTGAACTGCTGACCTGGTGGTATGTAATCCATAATACCACCCGGGCTCCTGGTTCTGAGCCTCAATAGCAGCCCTGAAACTGTGTCTGCACCCTTAATACCAGAGCCCTGGAAACCCAAAGACCTCCCCAGGAGTCATGTGAACACACCAGGGTGTATTTTCTCAGCATCGCCAGAAACTTGGCTCTGGCCTATGACAATCTAAAGGATCCTGATTCTTCCTTGGCCACCTCCTCCGTGCCCCAGGCAGGTGGGGGAATATGAGTGACCTGTATTGCTGCCTGGTGAGGATCACGGAACTCAGAGGGTAATGGTAGATGGAACTTAAAAGTTCATTCCCCAGGGAAATTTCTCTGGACCAAACTTTGTCATCCTGTCTATCCTATCCTGGAGACTTCTCCTGCCTTCAAACCCCTCTCCCTTGACTTCTCTCAAGCTTATCCAGGTGCCCACAGCACAAAGACCCCCTCTTGTTGCACTGCCCATTCCCTCGGAGATAAGTCAGGGTTCTAGACCTCAAATGGTTTCCTGCTGCACTTGAAACACTTTCCATGATCCTCCCGTGGGAGTGCTGCTGACACGCTTCAAGGTTCCCGCAGGGTGAGGGGTGGGGAGCGTTGTGGGTGAGGAGGGGTGAGTCCTCAGGCTCCAGGGATCCCGACTTTGACAAAGACTTCTACTAAGGATGCCATCCTAAATCACAGTCTTGGGGGCTTGTCTGTGGAATGCCAGACTCCACCCATAGATGATTAAGTCCCTTGAAGACAGGGACCATATTTATTTAAGAGTTTAAAAAACTCTTGAAGAGTTTTTATCATATCTATCTTTGAGTTGAAGAAAACATATTTATCTTTATATTTATCTTTAAGAGTTTAAGAAAAGCATCATATTTATCTTTAAGAGTTTAAAAAGAGAGAGAGAGAGAGAGAGAGAGAGAGTTCTGATTCCACGCAGTAGGAGGTCTGTGGGATGTCAGGGAGCCTGGAGGAAGGTCTCAATAAATAGTTGGTGAAAGGGAGAAACAAGGTTGCGTATGGCTGCTTGCCACAAGGTCAGCAGTTCAAGACCACCAGCAGCTCCAAGGTGAAAGATGAGGCTTTCTGCTTCTGGAAATACGGTCTTGGAAACCCGCAGGGGGGCAGTTAGGTTGTTCTGAGTTGGAATTCTCTGGAGGGCAGTGAGCGGCTCCTTTAAGAGCACTTAATGCTCCCTGGAGTAAAGCCAGTGAGGGCTGAGGAGGGAAACATTTTGTTTGGACATTTTCTTTTCCTTAGTTTGGCCTCAATTTAAACCAATGGTCCAAGTGTATCTTTTTGTTAAGTTGTGCAATTGATTAGCATCTCCAGCGCTCCCCACTTCCCTGCTGTAGCCCGAGGAACCAAGGATCTAGTTGCTTTCTCTATAGCTTTCCCTGGCCTGGATTTCAGATCAAGAAAGTCGTACAATAAAAGGAAAGCACAAAGAAAACAATAAAATAAAACAGGAGAAAATCCATGCGTTTTCAACTCGAAGATAACTTCACCAAGATTTGTGCCCCATGCCTATCACAAAGAAGGGGCTGTCCACAGCACGCACCCCCCACATCCATTCTTGTTGTGGGGCAATTCCTGAAGCTGTCCCTCATCTCTTTCTTCTGTGCGTGCCAACCAGCGACGTGGCCATTCGTGTGGCCAAGCACTCGAACCACCGCTCCACCACCAGGGCTCCTTCCCAAATCAACGGGTCCTTCCAGCCCAAATCGGAAGCAAGTGGCGCCTTCCGGGCCTGGGATGAAGTCCTTCTCCCGCTTCATCTGCGGACGACCTGACCTTTCCTAGATGGTCCCAGGGCTCCCCGCCACCGTCGCCAAGCCAGACCTCTCTGTCAGCGCTACGCTGGCATGCGTCGCAGGTCCCCGAGCTCAGCCTGCTACCCTTGAGCTCTGGTGGGAAGAGCATCTGGCAAAGAAGTGTCTGCGGGCCCAGGGGGTGGATCGAGCTTGGATTTCAAGGCTGAGCGAAGCAATAGTTCAGCTGAGCTCGGGGAACGCGGGCGCAGCGGCCATGTGTGCAATAAGCGCGCCGCTGAGCTGGGGACCGGCGCGCAGCAGAGGAGGCGCCCCCAGGCCTGATGACAGCTCAGTGGCCGCCCTGGCTGGGGCTCAGGGCCAGGAGCCGGCTGGGTGGCTCCAGGCGGGCCCCTGCCCTTGGCTCAGAGACGCTGCTGCTGAGCTCAGGGTGCTGAGGGTGCTCAGGGTGCTGCAGTGGGCTGCCTGCAGCTCTCACCCTGCAGACCCATGTACCGACTCACTCATTGCCGGCCCCTGAGTTCATTCCGACTCACAGGGACCCTAGAGGAGAGGGTAGTCAGGCCCCTGTGGGCTTCTGAGACAGCACCTCTTGAGAAGAGAATGTTTTACAGTGTGGCTGGTGGTTTTGAACCCCTGACCATGTGGTTAGCAGCATACCCACAATGGACTGTATTCTTTTTTATTGGGGACTTGTATCACTCTTACCGCAAGCCATCCACTCATCCACTCATGGAGTCAAGCACATTTGTACATTTGTTGCCATCATCATTCTCAAAACATTTGCTTTCTACTTTCAGCTCCTCATTTTCACCCTTCCTTCCCGCTCCCCCCCCTTGATAATTTGTAAATGACTATGACTTTGTCATATCTTACAACTCTTCAAGGAACCCCATGTCCCCTTTCTCCAGCAAGCGAGGGCTGAGCCCAGAAGTGTTGGTGGCTAGTGGCTGTGCTTTGTCTTGCTCACTGCACTCAACGGCTGCTCCCAGAGAAAGAAGGGGTCTTGTACTCCAGAGGAGAGTCACAGACTCAGACACTCAAAGGGTCGCTTTGAGTCAGAAGTGGGTCAATGGCAGTGAGTTTGCTTTTGGAGGGCTAAGCTCAAATTCTTCTAGAAAACACTTCACAGGAAAGGGTGTTCCCAAGATTTGTTGCCGTGTGAAGTGGTTAGAAACTGGGGTTGGTAGCGTTAGTGGTTGAGTACGGGACTGCGGCCCATGGGCTTGGTGGTTCAAATCCAGCAGCGGCTCTCCAGGAGCAAGGCTGAGTAGCTCCCATGATCACCAGAAGGCAGTGATGCCCCCCCCCCCAAAAAAAAGAAACTGGGGTTGGAATGCTCTTTGGGTATTCGCTGAGATGATGTGATTGATGGCGATGTGTGTCTGAATCACAGGGCGAGGATGTTTCATATGCTGGAAGTGCAGTCCGTTGATGAGCAGCCAAGACCTGATCTGAAATTGTGCTAGAAATCCAGAAACTTAGGGCTTACTCTAGACCCAAGGAGCCCTCCCTGGGGGTAAAAGCACTCAGTTGCTAACCTGAAGGGAGGCAGTTCAAACCCCACCAGAGACTCTGGGAAGGGGGTAGGAGACAGCTCTGGTGATCTGCATTTGGGAAGTGTCAGCCTAGAACAATGCTCTCTTCTCTGTCCGTGGGGTTTCTGCAAGTGGGAACTAAGTGGACAGCACCTGGCAACATCTCTCCAGATCTGTGGCATCAGTGTCTGTATTTGTCTGCAGGGTTGACTTATGGGCACATTGACCTTTGAAGTTCGAACTTTCCACTATACCCAATCATCAGCTGGTGTCTAGGAGTCAGTGTTATCATTGTGATGAAGTGTCATCAAGGCGGTTACAACTCACAATGACCCCATGTCCAGCAGAAGGAAACCTTGACTGCTCCTGCTCCTTCTTCACAACCGTTCCTCTGCTTGAGCCCGTGGCTGAAGCCAGGGTGCCCATCCATCTCCTCAGAAGACCTCCCTTATTTTTATCATGCCATTCCCTTCACCAAGCAGGATGTCCTTCTTCAGGGACAGGTCTCTCCCAATGACATGTCTAAAGTATACGGGATGAAGTCAGTGAGCGTATGTATCCGTGAGGTGTATTCATGACTGTGATCCTGACTTCTGGGTCACCTTCCAAAAACACTGCATCTGTCTGCAGCTTTAGCTCCCCCTCTTCCCTGGGATGCACTTAGAAGAAGATGCGAAGGAGCCTAGAAATGACCAGACACGGCAGAAGGAAAAAGGAGAAGAGAGAGAATCGTGAAGCTTGGGCAAACACCAGTCTAGGTGACCAGCCTTCTGCAGGCTCCCCGTTGCTCAGGTTTCCTTCACTCTACCAGCTGATTGGGGATGGGTGTGGCGAGGGCCAGGAGTCTGAGGCCCAGGGTCAACTTGACTTGCTTTGGCATCACATGCAGACTCCACATGAGCGATGCTGCACTGTCAACCTCTTTTTCAGCTCCTTAGAAAACCGTGAGCCTGGATCACGGCCAAGTCCTTCCATCGTTCCACAGAATCAACTGTGAGCCAACGACATGCCAAGTACCATGCTAGGTGAGCCCCAGGTTCCTGCTTCCCCTGACCACTTGTTTTGCTATATTTTACACTAAACTACCACACTGTAATGTATCACATTGGTTAAATCTTCTGCAAAAAGGATCTCTTAACCAGGACTTAAAGGCAAAGTTGTCATTTTGAGAAATAAGGTAACCCAAGCTGTGGTATTCTCAGTTGCATCACATACATCCCCAAACTGGAAAAGACATAAAGACCAAAGAAGATTTGATGCTTTCCATTGATAGTATTGGTGAACCGTATTGAATAAAGTAGGGGCTGCCAGGCTCTGATTATGTAGTAGTTCAGAATCGGTCTGAGATCCAATAAGGTCAGGAATTTGAAAACTACCCATCGTTCTGTGGGAGAAAGATGGCGTTTTCTACCCAGTAAAGAGTCACCGCCTTGGAACTCACGGGGACAATTCTACCCTGTTTGATAGGGTCACGAGGAGTCTGGTTCAACTCAATGGCAGTGAGGTGGGGATGGGCTGCCAGAAGAACTAACAAATGTGTCTTGGGAGAAATGCAGCCAGAATGGTCTCTAAAAGCAAGGATGGAGAGCCTTGGCTTTGCTTGCTGTGGACATGTTGTCAGGAGAGACCAGGACCTGCAGAAAGACTTGACCTGCTTGGTCAAGTTAGCAAAAGAGAAGAAGATCCTTAGCACAGTGGGACGACACAGGGACTGCAACAGTAGGCTCAAACACAGCAATGATTGTGAGGATGGGGAGGCTTGAGTCTGCATTTCATTCTGTTGTACCCGGAGTCCATGCAAGGGGAGTTAAATTCAGGTCTAGAGCGCCTAACAATGAGGAGAATGACCCCTCTCCAGGTTAAGTTAGGCGTATGGTGGGATCTGGATCCTTGGTGAATGACCCAGGTCTTTCAGGATGAGGCCCTCACTTTCCAACCGTTGGATGTGCTGGGCTTGAGAAGTTCTTAGCTTAGTTCTCTGATAGAAGGAAGCCTCCTTGGCCGGTCTCACACCCCCATCCTGAGACACCTCCATCTCATCACTAGGGGATAGGGGTGTGGGAATTGCCTAAAGACAGAACAGTTCTGATGGGCAATTCAGCCACAGCATTTCCATTAGGATTGCTGAGGCCTCCATGGCTACTCCTGGCGTGTTTGACCTTTCTCTCTTCCCCTTCCTGCTACTGTCACCGCCACAGGTGTTGCTCCTGACCCACAGCCCTGCCCAGCGAATGTTTGCTGTCAGAGCTGACTCTCAGAATGGTTTCTAGGGAATAAAGCAAGACTTTGATGTATTCTAAATACAGCCGGTGTCCTAGAGCTTCTGGCTATGACCACAAACTATAGGTAACTAATTTGCTCAAACTGATATATTTGCATTTTGGAAACAAGTTATCTCAAAGTCTCTTCAAGGGCTACTAGGGAGCAGCGGTCTCAGAAGCACTTTTTTTTTGATTTATTTCTTAAGTGCAAAAGCAATTTAATTGGTCATAAATAGATGAAGAAAATCTCAATGTCAAAGAGATGACTAGAGATGACAAAACCAGCTAGCCCTTCTCCAGCTTACTGCCTTTCATGAAAACTCGCCACTCTTTCCACCACTTGTGTGTCCATTTGTTATGCTTCGGTGGCTTGTATATTGCTGTGATGCTAGAAGCTATGTTACTGGTATTCCAAATATCAGCAGGGTCACCCAACGTGAACAGGACTTAGGGGAGTTTCCAGGCTAAGAACAGACAATGAAGAAAATTAAAATAAGTCCATGAGAGTCAAAACATGACCTTGTGTCTGTCCCACCTGAATTTCAGGAACATCTCAAGAACAGATGTGATGCATTGAACATTATAACAGAAGACTTGATGGCCTGGGGGATAACATCAAGAATGTCATTCACAAAGAAAGCAAAGGGTCATTCAAGCAACATGAAAGAATGGAAAGACCAAAGTGGATGCCAGACGGGTCTCAAACTTACTCTTCATTGTCAAGTGGCTAAGGCATAAGAAAGAAATGATGAAGTAAAAAAACCGAATGGAAAAAATTCAAAGGGCAGTGTGAGAAGACAGGGTAGAATATTATAATGAAATACAAAGACCTAGAGTTAGAAAACTAAAAAGGAAAAACATGTGCAGCACATCTTACACTAAAAGAACTCAACAAAAAATATAAAACAAATCAAGCCTCAAGTTACAATATCAAAAGATTCTATGGACAGAATATTGAATGATGCAGGAAGCATCGAAAGAACATGGGCTGAGGTGTGGAACCATGGTGGGGCAGTAGTAAATTTCTTGTCTTCCACATGAGAGACCTGTAGGCATAGCAAATGCGCATAAAGGATCTGAGGTTCAGGGTGAGGGCAGGTATATACCTGTCCTAGAAAATATAACAGAATGAAATTATATCTTGTTATCTTCACCAGGCTGTCAATTCGGCTGCCACCTATTCCTTTCTAAGATAATATTTGTATCACTGAAACACATAGCATGGCCTGCCTAGAAGCCTATTGGCTGAAAGCTTATTTCCTAGGAGATCACAGAAAGTCAGCTTGTGCTGCTGATCTAACTCAGCAAAACAGGAAGCGGATGGTGGGCAGTTGAGTACTCTTTACTGGACTTTTCAGCTATCTTTTTTTGGCGGGTTGGGGGGGTGGTGGCATCACTGCCTCTGGTGGTCATGGGTGCTACTCAGCGCTGCTCCTGAGAGCGGCTGCTGGATTTGAACCGCCAAGCCCGCAGGCCACAGTCCTGCACTCAACCACTTAAGCCACCGGGGCTCAGCTCTCAGCTATCATTTTTAAGTCTCGGTTTTCTCAACAGGAAAATGGAGATGATGACACAACCCCATGAAGCTGTGAGAAGGTTAAATAGGGCAGTGTGAATGCATTGTTTTGCCTGTCCCAGAGTAAGTGATCAATGAAAGGCAGCGCTTATCATTACCATTAATCTAGTCAAAGCCATCTCCTGTTCCTCACTGAGCAGCAGCAGCTCCTGGGCACCGGAGCCGACACACCTGAGAAAGCAGGGCCGTAAACCACAGCCACCAGAGTGGCTCAGCCATCTGCCTGTGTTTTGAATATTTCAGAAGCCAATGAACCCTGAAGAATAAACAAGACATCAATCCTTACATACAAATCAAGGAACATTCGTCACTGTGCTTCCCGCCCAGGAAAGCACACCACACATGCGCTTGCAGGGTGCCTGTTGTTGCTGGTCAACTCCCCACTCATGGGGACCCCAGGACAACCGCTGTCCTGCACAGGGCTGGACATATAAATCTAAATCTAAATCTAAATATAACATATATAAATATAAATATAATCTAAGTACATATATATTAAATAAATAAATATATGCCATCAGCCATTGGCAATCCTATGCATCACAACGTGTCTGATCCTAGACACACACACACACACGCACGCACACACGTGTCTTTGTGCATATAATATATTCCTAGTTCAAAACCACTAGCCACTCCATTGCAGAAACATGGGACTTTCTCCTCCCACCAAACAGTTCAGTCTCAGAAACACACAGGGGCAGTTCTATCGTGTCTTATAGGGTGGCTACGAGTCGGCGTCGGCTTGATGGCAGTGGGTGGAGTGAGCCCAGACCTTTCAGAGTATGGAAAAGCCTGCGTGTCCCCCTGAGAACGGAAGTGCCCCTGATTCGAGGTGCCAGGATACGTTCAATACCGTCGTACGCGTGTGAAAGTTGAAAATGGAATTTAGAAAGACTATAGAGGAACTGGTGCATTTGAATTTTGGTGCTGGCAAAGAATATTGAAAGTGCCATGGACGGCCAAAAGAACAAATACATCTGTCTCGAAGAAGTGCGATGACAGTGTTCCTTAGAGGCAAGGACGGCGAGGCTTCCTCTGACATGCTTGGACATGGTGTCAGGAGAGACCAGTTCTTGGAGAGAAGTCCCTCATGTTTGCTAAGGTAGAGGGGCCGTGACGGAGCGGCAACTCCTCAAAGAGATGGATGGACGCTGTGGCTATGACAATGGGCCCAGCCCAGGAATGATAAGATTTCATTCTGGTGTGCATAGGGTTATTATGGGTTCAAACTGACTACAAGTCCATCCTAAGCCAGAAGCTCTGCTGAAGCCTGTTTAAGCATCACAGCGACACACATGGCCCCAGGGCCCAACAGGTGTTGGCTGCACATGAGATGTACTGACTGGGAATCAACCTTGGGTCTCTCACCGGCAAGGTGAAGTTTCTACGACTGAATTCCCAGGGGCCCCGTGATGACCTCAGACCTCAATGCCCTGAGCTTGAAAGCTTCAGCCACACTAGTCTGCCACGCCCCAATCTTTCTTCCGTTGCTTCGCATTTATCTTGAAGAGGGCATCCTCTTTCTGGACCTTTTAATTTGTCTGGCTCACCTGGCCCCCTCTGAAAAGGAGCGTGCTCACACATTCAGAAAGCTACCCTTTCCCGACCTGGAGTGTGGGAGCATGCACAGGAATCCTCACGTGGGTCGGGCTGTCAGGAGACGATGGAAGAGGAGACGTGGGCTTTATTGCTAGCTCTGTCGCTGACTCGTGTGTGACCTTAATTTCTTTGGGCCTCAGCGCTTTCTCCCAGAAACGGAGCAGGATTAGCCGAGGAGACTCGTTCCGGCTCTACTTCATAAGGCTGTTGGGAGAATGAATGAGAACGATGCTTCAGAGGCCAGCTGAGTTCCTCAGAGAAGGGCACTCTCTAACTACAGGGCATGGTTATATGTCAATCACAGGAAAAGCAAGCTCAAGGTGGCCCAGGCCATCCAGAACAGTCCTCTCAGGGGATCTCCCCTCATCACTGTAATTACAGAGACCCTTTAATAACACTGGCAGAGCGAGCACGGTCAAGGATGGCAGGTCGCAGGTGCGAGGCACTCTTTGAGGAAGTGGATGAGCTTTAATAACAGCCTGGACAGGTAGAAACCCAAAACTCTTTCCTCCACTCACAGGACCCCCCAATTCTGTATCCCCGCCCCAGGTGAGGCTTCTCCTCTGTCCGTTGGCAAGTACTCAGTCAACGCTTTGGGAATCAGGTGGAAATGGCTGTGAACTGCACATCCTCCTGAGATCAGCCTCCATGCCTCCACTGTGTCAATATGTGTTTACTGACACCTGAAACGATAGCGGATTAAGGGCTGTCTCCACCATAAGAGGCCTGAGTTTGATGTTCAATATTAACCTGAAGCCTCAGGCTGCAGGGGGTGTGAGGGCCTCTTGGTCTACCCTTGTTTGCTGTGACTCCATTTGAGGCTGTATCAGGGAAGGGGGACTACCAGGCAGGCCCCGTGGGGGACAGAGTTATGAAGGGTTAAAGGGGGAGTGAGATAGGTGCTTCACAGAGGCTGAGCTGCCAGGGCACGCAAAGATCAGCCAAGGCACCACAGTAAATGTTCATAAGGAGGATGGAAGGCCATTTGCCGGAGAAGAGAGGAGAAGACATAGAAAGACATTAGTGCGCTGGGATAGAGAAGCCAGAAAAGTACTCGCGTCCCCTGACCCTTAGCCTTCCCAGACCTTCTTTCCGGGAAACTGAGGGCATCTGTCCTCCCCGTGCAGATCCAGCTCCACTCCAAGACTCATATCCAATCACTCCTGCCTTGAAGTTATGTTGAATTGGATTTACAGGCCAGCTCTGCTTCTTAGACAATTACTGAAGTTCTCTATGCCTCAGAATCTTCAGCTATAAAATGAGGACAGTAGAATAATACTTGTCCCAGTGTAAGATTTCTGCCAGGGAAAATTTCACACTAGTGGCAGAAACATGGTAGCTGGATTGCTGAGATTGGATTTTACTTGTACAATCGTTATGCAGTTTTAAGTGTCTAAATACCTGCCTAAGTAACCGACCTAAACCCTCTGATCCTTGAGTCACTTCAATGTCACCTCAATGCCTCGCTGCAGGATAGAATAGAAATGCCCCCATAAAGTTTCTAAGACTATAACCTTTCTGAAAGAAGACCATCAGATCTCTTAGTGTAGAGCCACTCGTGGCTTTAAATACGACCCTCTCAGCAGCGCAGCAGTTAACCACCATGCTACAACAGATCCTTGCAACCTCTTTAAGGTGCCTAAAGTACAGCAATTCTATCCTTAACCCCTGCTCCCACAAATATGCCAAGCTACACAAGTGGAGTCGCTGTTTATTTATCTATTGGGCTTCTCCTGCCTGGCATCACTCACTCAACTCATACATATATCATTAGGTGCCATAAAGTTGGTTCTAACTCAGTGAGTCTGTGAGCAGAAAAGCAAAGTATTACCTAGTCTTGCATCATTATCCCAATTCTCACTTTTTGAACCCATCGTTTCAGCCACTGGGTCCACCCATCTCATTAAGGGTATTTCTCTTTTCCTCTGATCTTCTTCTTCTCTAAGCATGATGTCCTTTTCCAGAGACAGGACTCTCCTAGCAACAAGCTGAAACGATATTAACATGCTATCTCCCCACCTTCTCTTCTAAGGAATGTGCTAGATGAACTTCTTCCAAGATGCTTTGTCCTTCTGAAAGTTCACGATCTAGTCAAAATTCCTCCCCAAACAGATACACAATGGAGTGCTTCATATCAGAGAAGAGCAACGATGAAACCATGAAGTATGCAATGGCATGGATGGACTCGAAGAATATTTTGCTCAGTGAAATTCACTAATCATAAGAGAACAAATATTATATGAGCTCACTGTTGTAGAGGAAGAATCCAAGATTTTCTTACTGTGATAGGCTGGGTTCCCTGTAGAAGCAAAACCAGTGACATATATATGTATATATATATTGAGATGTACACCCAGAGAAGGTTCAGTTCACACAGCTATGTTGATGTTGTGAGGTGCTATGTTGATGTTGTGAGGTGCCATCAAGTCAGTCCTGACCCATCGTGACACTATGCACCACAGAATGAAAACACGACCCTGCCCTATGCCAGCCTCACAATTGTGGTTATATTTGTGCTCACTGATGTGACCACTATTGTAAATCCATCTTGTTGGAAGTCTTCCTCTTTTCGGATCCCCCTCTACTTTACCAAGCCTGATGTCCTTCTACAGGGACTGGTCTCTCAGAAAACAGATCCAAAGATTAGAAGATGCAGTCTCACCAGCCTTGCCTCTAAAGAGCATTCTGGTTGTGCTTCTTTTAAGGCAGATCGATTTGCTCTTTTGATAGTTCATGGTACTTTCAATCTTATTTGCCAACACCAGAGTTCAATTTTTGCATCGATTTTTTTGATCTCCCTTATTCTCTGTCCAGCTACTACATGCATATGAAGTGATTTAAAATACGAGGTCTTGGGTCAGTCACAGCTTAGTCCTCAAAGTAATATCCTTGCTGGTCAATACTTTAAAGAGGTCTCGTGCAGCAGATTTACCCAAAGTAATGCATGGTTTGATCTCTTGCCTGCTGCATCTATGGACATTGATTGTAGATCCAACAAAGCAGGATCACTGGTAACTTCAATCTTTTCTCTGTTTACCATATATTAGCTTGGGTGAAATGGAAGAAAGTAGTTCCCAAGAAGAAAAGAAATCAGGGAGAAGGTCAACAGTAAAATATTGGAGTTTTGATGAGTAGTTTAAACTATTGAATACAAAATTGATCATCTGAAATGCAAACCCCCTCTACCTAATTTTCAAGTTAAAAAAAAAAAGAACTCTACTATAAAAATACATATATTCTTCACCAACTTGTTGAACAAGTTGGCAGTCCACAATTTCGGAAGGTAGCATATGAACAAGAAGCAATGCTGAAGGAAGAAGTTCAAACTGGACTGAGACATTAGCCAAAAACAGTCTCTAGGAATCAGCAGAATACTGATGGAAATGTTTCAAAAAGCTGAAGAAGCACTGAAAGAACTCACTCATCTGTGCCAGGAAATTTGGAAGATAGCTACCTGGCCAACTGACTGGAAGAGATGCAGCTTTGTTCCGATTCCAAAGAAAGGTGACTCGACAGAATGCTCAAATTATAGAACAATATCATTAATATCATACACAAGTAAAGTTTTGCTTAAGATCCAACAATGATTTTAGTAGTACATTGACAGGGAATTGCTAGTGGGAACAAGGGGTATCATTGCTGATGTCAGATGCATCTGGCTCAAAGCAGAGAATACCAGAAAGATGGTTTGGGTACTTTTGTTTCATCGACTCTGCAAAGGAGTTCCACTGTGTGAATTAAACTGTGGATGACCTTGAGAAGAATGGGAATCACTGTGATCATTGGGAACTTGTACATGGATCAAGAGGCAGTTGTACCAACAGAACAAGGGGATACTGCATGTTTTAAAATCAGGAAAGGTGCACATCAATGATAGGGTTTCTGAGGCTGTCAATACCAACAGGAACATACAGCCACATCCTTCTCTCTAGGTGCAGTTGTTGACTTTGAACCATTGGTCTTCAGTTAGCTGCCAACATTTACTCAACCATGCCAACAGGGCTCCATGCCCTATTCCTAATTCTACATCTTCTTCAGAATTCACATTGAATTTCTGTCATATCCCATAAAGATTTAGAGTCTCAGAAACCTACAGGGGCAGTTCTAGCATTATGAGTTGGAATCGACTTAATGGCAGTAAGTTTGGATTTTAGTTTTCAGCAAAACATTACTTGCAAGTGCTACCAATGATGTTGTTTGATAATTTCTGTATCCTTTCAAATCACCTTTCTTTAAAATGGGTATGTGGCCCATCAGTTGACCGTGTAACTTTATTCTAAATTTCTTGTCATAAACCAGTCAGTTCTTCCAGTATTACTTCCATCTATTGAAACATCCCAAATGGTATTTTCAATACCTGAATATTTGTGTTTTTCCAATGTCCCCAGTGAAGCTTGTATTTCTTCCTTCAATACACTTGATTCTTGATCATATGCTCCTGCTCCCTCCTGAAATGCTTACAACTGACCATTGGTTAGGTGTGTGCTTTCCATCTTTTTTGGGGGGGGGCTTCTTTTGCTGTTCAATTTCTTGCCTACAGAATCTATCAATACTGTAACTCAAAGCTTAACAATATTATCAGCGGTTCTCAACCTATGGGTCAAAACCCCTTTGGGAGGTCTAATGAATCTTTCACAGAGGTCCTCTGATTCATAACAGTAGCAAAATTACAGTTGTGAAGTAGCAACAATAATAATTTTATGGTTGAGGGGTCACCACAACATGAGGAATTGTATTAAAGAGTCGCAGCATTAGGAAGGGTGAGAACCACTGTTTACCATTTTCCCTTAGTTCTTTTAACTTTAGAAGTGCTGAGTGTATTCCTTTCTTTTGGTTTCAAACTTCCAGATCTGAAACACTTCACTATAATGTACTTTGGTTCTTGAGTCACTCTTTGAAATCTAGTCAGCTGTCTTATTTCATGTGTCTTTTATTTACTTTAGCTATTCTATGTGTGAGATCACTTCAGGATCTTTTTCTGACATCCATTTCGGTCTTTTATTTCTAGCTTCTTAACGACCCTTTTCTTTTTTCATATGGCATGCACTGATACCGTTCCACTAATAGTCCTCAGTGAGTCAAAATGTCAAATATATTCTTGAGATGATCTTTAAATTCAGATGGTATCTAATCAAGTTTTGACTTGGGTGCTCATGAACTTTTCTTTAGTTTCAACTTGAACTTGGCTATGAGCCATTGATGGTCTGTTCTGAAGTTGGTTCTTGGCCTGGTCCTGATGTAGTAAGCTTCTCTAGCATCTCTCTTGGGCTCCCTGCTTAAAAGATGTCATCTATTTGATTCCTTTGTGTTTAATTCGGGGATATCCATGTGTAGAATATCCATTTATGATGTTGAAAATGTTATTTCCAATGATGAGGTAGTTGGTCTTGCAAAATTCTGCAATATTATCTCCTATCACCAAAGCCTTATTTTCCTAGTACTGATCCTTTGTTACTAATTTTCACATTCCAATCATGAGTAACTGTTAATGCAATTTTACTGTATATTTGACCAATTTCAGATTGTAGATCTGGGGAAAAAAATCTTCAATTTCTCCATCTTGGCATTATTCATTGGTGTAAAAATTGAATAATATTCATATTAGCTTGTTTTCTTTGCATACATATGTACACCACATTATCAGTGACAGCATTGTACTTCAGGATCAATCATCAAATGTTCTTTTTAGACATTGAATGTAACATCATTTCTCTTCAATTTATTGTTCCAGTATGATTCAAAATCACCAATACCAATCCACTTCAGCTCATTCATGCCAAAGATATCCATTTTCAAGTGCTCATTTCATTTTTGACAAATTCAAAATTTCATACTTTATACATGATATAATTTTCATACTTTATACTTACATGATATTTATACTTCACACAATAGATTCATATTTTATTTCATATTCTGATTACTAATAAATGTTGCAGTAATTTCTTCTAAATTTGAGTCATGCAGCAGTCGCAAATGAAGGTCTTGAAAATAGTACCATTATTTATTTAGTATGTCATTCAGATCAACTCTATTCTGAGGAGGCAGCTCTCCCCCAGCCATATTTTTGCTACCTTTCAACCTGAAGGGTTCATCTCCTGACAGTATATTAGATAATGTTCCCTGAGATTTCTAAAGTTTTCACAGGCCAATTTTTCCAGAAGTAGACAACCTTCTTCTTAGTCTATTTGTCTGAAACCTCCATTGAAATGGTCCATCAAAGAGGATCCTCTGGTATTTGAATTACCTATGCCATAGCTCCCAGCATCACAGCAACACAAAAGTCATTAGAGTGCAACAAACTCAGAACAAGTGATGGCAATAAGACATACCATAGGTAAAATTACAGTGGGAGAATACAAAAAAATAAATAAAATAGGAAAATCCAGTATATTAAATGATACTGAATCTTCTAAGAAGGGAGGGAACTATTACTGATTGGCACACAAGATTAAGACCTTTTCTACTAACCCAAAGGTTAGCAGTTTAAGTTCACACAGTAGACTGTATTGGTTCACAATACAGTAGACTGTATTGGTGATCTATTTCCTCAAAATAAGTTACTGAAAACCCTATGCAGCACAATTCTACATGGATCCATGTGACAGTATATGTTAGACAGGATTCTTGAGACAAATAAAACCAGGACACTTATGAATACATATATATACATATATATACATACATATTTATATAATTAGTCCACACAGCAGTACAGAGGGCTCAGTCCAACTCACTTCTGTGGAACAGTTAATATACTGGAAGTCCTTCAACTCACAAGGGCTGCTAGGTTCATGGTCAAGGGAGCAGACTGCTGAGTCTTCCATAAAGCAATACTGGTAGTCCAGCCACAGGCAGCAAATAGCAGGGCAGGTCACCAACAGTCAGTCAGAAAACAGGATCTGACATTCCCAAACTCAAGCGATGTATGCACCAGCAACATGGCAAAGCAGGTCTCGAAGGAACCTCAAGCTCTAGTGACATGATCCATGGGTTGGATGTCAGGTAGTGTAGCTTACAAGTTAAGGCAGAGAACAAGTTAAGACAATGCACACTGGTCTGATCACCAGACAGCAAGAGGGAGAGACAGGTGGGGCTTGCTGAGCCATTTATCTCTTTGTCCTCTAATAAAATTGCAACCTTATTAATTCCACATGTTCCTATTGGTCAGGTGGCACAATAAACCTGTCTATCACACAGAGTCATAACTTGGAGTTAGCTTGAAGACAAGAAGTTGGTTCTCTTTTGTTTTAAGCATGGCAATATCAATGTAGGGTTGCAAATTTGAAGAAAAATAGTCTGAACTGGTTTCACTAAGGAAGAGGGGTTTGGATAAAGATTTTAGTTCCAGGAGACCTTCTCTAATGTTACTTGCTATGCTCTAGTACTGCATAAGATCTGGAGACATGCATTTGGACACATGCATCAGCCTTCCAGATGAACACTGAGTCTGCAGTTTTCTGCAACAGCCAAGTGTGGGAGACCAGGAAACTATGCCAGATGGGGCTATGTCTTTGACAAGCTGTAAACACAGACCAAGAAGTGTAGTTCCAGCAGAAAAAGAAGATATTATGTTGTTTAAAATCAGGAAAGGTATGGGTTAGAGTTGCTTTCTTTCATCCTGCTTGCTTATTCAACCTGTAAACTGTGTAAATAATTTGAGAAGCTGAATTATATGAAGAATAACGTGTGATCAGAATTGGAGGAAGGCTTAGTGAAGATCTGTGATCTATAAATGAAACAACCTTACTTGCTGAAATGGAGGATGACCCAAAGCACTTGTTGATGAAGATCAAGGACTGCAGTCTTTGGATGGATTATCCCTCAAGTGGTCAAGGTTTTCATTTGCTGGATCCACAGTCAAAGCTCAGGAAAGTAGCCCTCAAGAAATCAATAGCCTTCTGCAAACTGGGTGTTCATAATTTACCCTTTGATTCCATACCTTCCCCTGGATTTGGATTTTATTATTCATAATCCTTGGATCACACAGGGTGATATGTGTCTCCTTTGTGGATTTAGTTGATGCCTCACTTAGATGGCTGCTTGTTTTAAGAGAAGTTTTTAAGACCCCAGACACTATTATTTCTGCTAACTGGGCATGCTCTGTTTTCTTCACCATACTTTGCTATAGCTTATAGCACCCATATGCTTCAGTGTGTCTGCATGAGGGTGACTGTTGGGTAGAACATAAGAACTAATTGTACTTAGGTTACAGCTAAGATTAAATGTGCACCTTAAATCTATTCATATATCTATGGCTTATATATGTCTCTGGTTCACTTTAGAGATACCATTCTAATTTTATACTAGGGAATAATACAAATCATCCCCATGTGAAATAAGGTGATTCCATAATAGAAGCATTACTTTTGACAATTGTATCAAATTTTAAAGAGCAACAATCCCAATCTTATGTAGAGTAACAGAAGGCAAACAAAATACAAACAGAATCTGTTCAAATAGTGTTCATTGCAACACAATTCACCAAGCCCAAAGCTGAAGGCAAAAGAAATGTCTGCCAAACAGGTGTATGGATAAACAACATGTGTTACAAACATACAATAAAATATTGCTCAGCCATAAAATGGAAATGCAGTCCTTAGCAATGTTACAACATGATTGGGCCCTTGAAAACACTAAGCTAAGTAAAAGAGGTTAGTCACAAAAGGACAGAAACTGTATGATTTTGCCTATATGAAAGAAGCAAGCATATAGAAATCAAATTTACTCGTGATTACTAGGGATTGGGATAATGAGTAAAAGGAAAGTTATTGTTAAGTGTTACTGAACTTATATTATGATGGTGAAAGAATTTAGGAAAAAATAGTGATAATAGTTTGATAAAAATGAA
This sequence comes from Nesogale talazaci, assembly GCA_004026705.1. Lineage (NCBI taxonomy): Eukaryota > Metazoa > Chordata > Mammalia > Afrosoricida > Tenrecidae > Nesogale > Nesogale talazaci. The sequence continues at coordinate 32,664 of PVJH01003911.1, read as the reverse complement.
AGATATATTATCAATGTCACTGAATTTTGCCTGCAAATATTTTGAACTGGCAAATGTTTTGTTATGAGCAATTGTGCCACATTTATGATTTTTTAATAGACTAAAATAGCAGATGCTCAGAACTGACCTAGAAATCATTAGACCAGATATCATTAACATACCCTTGAGCTGTAGTTCTGAAAAGATTCCATCAGAATTTTCAAAACTCCTCCCCCCAAGCCAAACTCACTGCCATCCGCTTAACACTGGCACATAGAGGTACTCTCAGAGAGAACAGTACTGCCCCTGCAAATTTCTGAGACTGTAACTTTTGGGGAGTAGAAAACGTCATCTTTCTCTTGAAGGAGACTTGATGGCTTTGAACAGCTAACCTTGCAATTAGCAGCCCAATGCATAACTCACAGTGCCACTTGGGCTCTTTAATCGGCATCTGGAGCAGAAAACAAAGCCAATGAAAATTCTCATGCCTGGTCTTTTGGAAACCTCCATCTGGAAGGTCTCCCCTCACTGGAAAATGAAACATTCAAAAAGACAAAAAGATAGAACTCTCATAAGACCTAGGAAACATATTGCAAAAAAGAAAAATTTAATATCTCAAAGCCTTAGAAGAATAACCAGTGTTGACAATGATGTACAACAGGAACCAGTGAAGCCTTGTTTGAAACCCCGTGGACATCCTCCGCAGGAGGCAAAGCATCCCAGATGCGATACAGGACAGGCACGTGGTACACACAGACCAGGCCTGAGCTATTGGCTGGCACACCATGCTAGCACGACTCATGGGAAATCAGGATAAAGCAACTTCATTTTAACTTCGGACTACTGTTATTGTGGGAAATGTGGACGCAGTGAGATATTTGCCATGTCACTGTTTTTCACACGTACACTTCAATGGCATTGGCTGGATCTATTATATTGTTCAATAATCATCATTGATTTGGGAGGTTTTCTGTCATTCTCTTTCCCATTAAATTTTTTTTTAACATGAAAAGTTTTAAACACATTAAAAAAGTAGACTACTTAGTATCATTTGACCTCAGGTACCCTTTTTCCAGCTTTAACATCTTCAGCTTTGGACTACTCTGATTAACCCAACTGGTATATTGGAATCTCCATTTCTGCTGCAGAGAGAAAGGAAAGGCTGTCTATTTCTGGAAAGAAGTACAGTCTCAGACTCCCACAGGGGCAGTTCTAGCTTGTCTATAGGTCCCCTATGAATCCGAATCCACTCAAGGACCGTGAGTTGATGGGTTTTTTTCTTCTTCATCATCCTTCCTACCATCCCTTTGCCAATAGAGGTGATGGTGTTATCTTAGAAGGCAGCTCTTCCCTACTGAAACATCTCCTCCCAGCTCACTCCCAGTTTCCCCAGGAGGTCTTTAACAATCTTGGGTGCAGAATTTCTGACCTACAGTTTCCAGATGATAGTTACAGCATACTCTAGAGCAGGGGGTCCTCAAACTTTTTAAACAGGGGGCTCTTTCTCTGTCCCTCAGACCATTGGAGGGCCGGACTATAGTTAAAAAAACAAAAAACAAACTATGAACAAATTAACTGCAGGCCTGGGATGAGTCGGCTGCTAAGCAGGACAGGCAGAGTGGCAAAAACACCCAGCAGCCTGGATAAATGACCTTGGTGGGTTGCATGGCATGTGGCCCACAGGCCATAGTTTGAGGACCCCTGCCCCAGAGAGCTGGTGAGAAGCTCGCATTCCTTTATTTTCATGGTGACTGATGGCCAGGTTGCGGTTCCATACCAGGCTCGGGGCTTCTCCTCTGCCTCAGCTGCCCAGTTCTGCTATAGCACACATCACACAGGGAGGAGACGTCAATGAGCAGAAATGCATCTTTCTCACTCGAGGAGGACAGGAGTCTGAGTTCAGGGCAGCAGCTCTCTGCTCTGCGGAAAGGCAGTTGTCTCTTTCTGATCCTGCTCCTTAGTCAGTATCTTGGTGATCTCCATGTGACATCTACGTTTCCCTTTTGACTTTTCTTTTCTATGTTCGAGCTGCTCTTTTTATTACGTGTGATTGGTTTAAGACATACTCTATTCTGTTATGGTCTAATTAGCGTAACAAGAAAATGCACTTCCAGATGGGGTTATATTCCAAGGAATGTTGAGAGTAGGTGCCATCGAGTAAGCTCTGACCCATAGCCATCCTAGGCATAACAGAGGGACACATGGCCCGGTCCTGACATCTTCACCGTTCCTATATGTGAGTCTCTTGTTGCAGCCACTCTGTCAATCTATCTTGTCAAAGACCTGCCTGTTTTACCAAGCACGGTGTCCTTCTCTTCGGGGGGAGGCAGGGCATGTTAGTCCAGGTAGCCTAAAGAAACAAATCCATAGAAACTCATAAGTGTATAAGAGAGGACTTTATATAAAGGATAATTTTACATTAAGAAAGCATCCCAGTCTAAGCCCATAAGCCTGATATTAGCCCATATGTCTGATGTCGATCAATAAAGACCTCTTCAAACACATGCAACAACACTAAATACAGGGCAATCACAGGCCAGTGGGGAGAAAGTCTTTGGAACCAGTGGCGCTGTAAAAATGTCAGCACTGGCAGGGGCCTCCATGTGACTTCTCCAGCACAGGGCACTAGCATGGTTGCATGTGTTTTGTCAGCTGCAATGTCTCCTAGGGAGTGATGTGTGTGTATGTGTGTGTGTGTGTGTGTGTGTGTGTGTGTGTGTTAGAGAGAGAGAGAGAGAAATCTCACCTCCAAGATTCCCAGAATTGTAGGAGAAGGCAATGCTCACACAGAGACCTCATTGGTTATATCTTGATTGACAGGCCAGATTGCAACCCTTCACTCATTTTCCTCTCAAATTGACTCCATATTATGTAACTACCACACAACATAAGTCATTTATCTATTTCTGGGGGATTAGCCACCCATAACCTTATGAGTAGCAGTGGAATATAGTGCCAGAAGATGAACCACTCAGGTTGAAAGGCATTCGAAAGTACAACTGGGCTAGATATCCCTGCAGAAGAGTGGACCTTAATGAGGTTGAAGACACAAAACCTTGGCTGATGGGACAGGACTAAAAATGGAACCTAACCGTGGCAAACATCCATGACTAATCAGCACATGGGACTACTTGAAGAATGAATGTAGTGTGAATTTTGAAATGAAACAACTACAGATCAATATACTAAGCAGAAGTGAACTGAATGGGCTAGTCTTAGCCATTCTGAATTGGATAATCATAGGCTTGCTATACAGAGAATGACAAATTCAAGAGGAAGGCCATCACAATCATCACCAACAATAATATTTCAAAATTAAACAACATTTCAAGATCTGTTTTTAAGTACAACACTGAGTATGATAGGAAAATGACTATGTACCAGTAAGGAAGACCAGGCAATACAACTATTATTCAAATTCATGAATCAACCACTCAGGCTAGTGATGAAGATATTGAAGAAAGTTATGAATAACTACTGTCAAGAAATTGATCAATCATGCAATCAAGATAATTTCTGGTGATTAGAATGTGAAAGTTGGAAACAAAGAGGAAGTATCAGTCATTTGAAAATATGGCCTTGAGATAGAAATAAGCCAGCGGATCTCATGATAGGATTTTGCAAAACCACTGCCTTCATTGAAAATACATTTTTAAAAACATACATGGAAAAAAATATATATGTGGATATTTCCAGGTGGAATAAAGAGCTGTTGTCAAAGCGGTTGTAGGCTAAGCATTAGGCTGCTAACTACATAGTCAGTGGTTCAAACCCACCCGCCAATTTTCAGAGGAAACATGAAGCTATCTGCTCCAGAAAGAATGACAAATCTATACAGAGGCCCTAGGAGTTGGAAATGACTTGATGACAGTATTCACTGTTTATTTGTTTATATGCTGTGCATTGTGTGTGTGTGTGTGTGTGTGTGTGTGGAAGATGATGGAAAACCTCATGATCATCAGGAACAATAAGACTAGGCATTGGCTGTAGAACGGATTACTAATTGGTCATATGTAAGTTCAGATGAAGTAAGGTCCCCAAGAGCCACACTACAGCTCTGGGTACATGCCACCTGAATTTGTACAGCATCACAAATATGGATTTGACACATTAAACACCGATGACTGAAGATCAGACAAGTTGTGGGTGGCATCAAGAGAACATCATACTTGAAGAAAGAGAAAGATTATTAAAAAGAAAAGAAAAGAAACCAAAAACACAACAGAAGAAAAAAACCGAAGGTGACTGTCAGAAGAAAATCTGAAATTTGCTGTTGTGTCTAGAGAAACTGAACCAAGTGGAAGAAATGAATAAATAAAGAAGATGAACAGAAAAAAAATTAAGATAACCTGAGAATACATAATGATATGTGCAAAAGCCTAGAGTTAGAAAACCCAAAGGGTAGAACACAGAATATTCATTGAAAGAAATAAAGAAATAATTAAAGCCTCAGGTTGGAATATTAAAGGATTCTTTGGGTAAACTATTGAATGATACAGAAAGAGGATAAAGTAGATGGGAGGAACATGGAGTCACTGGCCCAAAAAAGAACTCAGATGCTCACCCATCTCAAGAGGTAGCATAGGATCAAGAAGCAAAGGTATTGAGAAAGAAGGGCAAGCATCGGTGAAGGCACAAGTGCATCACATGGCCTTAGCTATTGACAGAATATCAACCAAAATCAGTTTCAGCAAACTGGTGCAGCCCTGGAAGCACTTACCAGTCTATGCCAAAGCAGTTGGCCAACCAACAGGAAGAGATCCAACATTGTACTCTTTTTTTTTTAAATCATTTTGTTGGGGGCTCATACAACACTTATCACAATCTACACACACATCCATTTTGTCAGGCCCACTTGCATATTTGTTGCCATTATCATTCTCAAAGCATTTGCTTTCTACTTGAGTTCTTGATATCAATTCATCTTTCCCTCTTCCTCCCCGCTCCCCCCATAAACCCTTGATAATTTATAGATTATTATTACTTTGTCATATCTTCTATTATTCGATGTCTCTTTTCACCTACTTCCCCATTACTCATATCCCAGGGAGGAGGTTATATGTAGATCCTTATAATAGGTTTTCCTTTTCTACCCCTTTCTTTCCCTCCACCCTCCTGGTATCACCACTCTTACCACTGGTCCTGAAGGGATCATCTGTCTTGATTCCCTATGTTTCTGGCTCTTATCTGTACCAGTGTACATCCTCTGGTCTAGCCAGATTTGTAAGGTAGACTTGGGATCATGATAGTGGGAAGGAGGAAGCATTGAATAACTGGAGGAAAGTTGTATGTTCCATCATTGCTACTCTACACCCTAACTGGTTTGTCTCCTCCCTGTGACCCCTCTGTAAGGAGAAGTCCATTAGCTACAGATAGACTTTGGGTCCCCAACCTGCACTGCCCCTCATTTACATAATAAAATTTTTAGTTCCTTGATGCCTGACACCCAATCCCTTTGACACCATGTTGTCACACAGACTGGTGTACTTCTTCCAACTGGGCTTTGTTGCTTCTGAGCTAGATGACCACTTGTTTGTCTTCAAGTCTTTAAGATTCCAGACACTGTATCTTTTGAGAGCCGGGCACCATCCGCTTTCTACCACATTTGTTTATGCATACCTCTGTCTTCCGCAATCCCAACAGGAAGGTGGGCACACAATGATATGATTTTATGTTCTTTGATGCCTGATTCCTGATCCCTTTGACACTTCGTGGTCACACAGGCTGGTGTGCTTCTTCCATGTGAACTTTGAGCTAGATGGCTGCTCATTTACCTTCAAATCTTGAAGACTCATGATACTATATCTTTCGATAGCCAGGCACCATAAGCTTTCTTCACCACATTTGCTTACGTGTCCTCTTTGTCTTCAGCGATTGTGTCAGGAAGGTGAACATCATGGAATGCCAGGTTAATAGATCAGAGTGTTCTTGCATTTACTAAGGTCTGTTGATCTTTAGGAGTATTTTCTGGTTGAGTCTGATGGGGTGCCACACCCTGGCCCCAAAGTCTATGCTGTTCTGTTGCATGCCTTAGTGTTTTGCCTCAGTGTTGTGGGGTCAGATCAGGTGCAATCTCCACACTGTGTCTCCACTGTTGTTCCCTGTAGTGCTATGGGTTAGTGAACGATGTCATGTCTCATAGTGGGGCTGACCATATGGTCTTCTTTATGCATTGGCTACTCTGAGCAGGGATATCGTCCTCAAGGCTTGGTGGGCCAGGATGTGCTTCACTTTCTCTTCCTCCTCCTTTATTTGCTCCCATGTCCTCTGATCAGACATGTCTCTCTCCCTGAGCTGCAGCTTCAGTGCTGTTCTCTAAAGTAAAATCTTCTGCAGGGAGAAGCGGCTGTCCACATCCAATTTTGTACTCCTGCCAAGGAAAGATGACTCAACAGAAGCAGAAATTATTGAAAAAATATCAATTTCACATGCAAGTAGTTTTTTATAATAGGTGCATCAGTACACTGACAGGAAGCCCTGAGAAATTCAACTCAGTTTTAGGTTGTGGAATGAGGGACATTACTGTGGACATCAGATTAATCTTGGCTGAAGACACAGATTGCCACAAAGATACTTACCTGTGTTCTCTTGAGTATGCAAAGGCTTTCAACTGTGTGGATCATAACAAATTTTGTATACCATCGGGAAAAAATGAGTATTCTAGAACAGTTCACTGTGCTCCTGGAACTTGTACGCAGACCGCAAGGCAGCCCTTTAAACAGAACAGGGGAATGCTGCATGGTTCAAACTCAGAAAAGGATTTTAGGCAGGTTGTAAACTTTTACGATGTTTATTCAATTTACATGCTGAACAAAGAATCCCAGAAACAAGACAATGTAAAGAAGCATAAGGTCTCAATATTGGAAGAAGGCTGGTTAACAAATTGTGATAGGTAGATAATATTAACTTGCTTTTTGCAAGCCAAGAGAACATGAAGCTCTGACTGATGAAGATCATAATGTTCAGTATAGATTATAATTTAATAAAATAAAACAAAATTCCTCACATTGGACATATAGACAACACCACAATAAATGAAGAAAAATTAAAGTTACACAGATTTTTAATTTACTTGAAACCACATCAAGGCTTATAAAAGTAACTGTCAAGAAATCAAATAATATGCTGGTTTGGGCAAACACATTTGCCCAACCAACCAACCAACCAAAGAACAACAAAAACACTTTGAAAGTTTTGTAAAATCACTGTCAGGAGTAACTAAGGTATACCTGACCCAAACCAGGGAGTTTTCACTCATCTCAGATATTAGATATCAGGCATCAGACTCAGAACAAAAAACTATATTGAAGTGAGTGAAAGGGAGAGATTTCGGAGGGGAGACCCAAAGCCCATCTGTAGACAATTGGACACCCCCTCACAGAAGGGTCATGAGGAAGAGATGAGGTAGACAGGATGCAGTATAGCACTAATAAAACATGTAACTGTCCTCTCGGTCTTTTATGCTTCCTCCCCCCACCACCACTATCATCATGACCCTAATTCTACCTTACAAATCCGGCTAGACTAGAGCGTGTACATTGGTAGAGATAAGAGAAGGAAGCACTGGAAATCCAGGATAGACAAACCTCTCAGGACCAGTAATGAGCGTAGTGATAACCAGGAGGGGAAGGGGAAGGTGGAGGGAGCAAGGTGGAACCTATCACAAGGATCGACATATAACCCCCTCCCAGAGTGTAAGACATGAAAAAATAATGATTTGGGCTGAGCCCCGGTGGCGTAAGGGGTGGAGTGCGGGACTGCGGCCCGCGGGCTTGGCGGGTCAAATCCAACGCGGCTCTCAGGAGCAGCGCTGGGTAGCTCCCATGACCACCAGAGGGCAGTGATGCTCCCCTCCCCCATCCCAAATAATGATTCATAAGTTTTCAAGGTAAATGAGGAAGCATGAGGGGGGAGGGGGGAAAGGAGCTGATAACAAGGGATCAAGGCGAAAGAGTTTTGAAAATGACGATGGCAACATGTACGAATGCGTTTGAGACCATGGAGCGATGGATTGTGAGAAGAGCTGTAGGAGTCCCCAATAAGATGATTCTTTTAAAAAAGAAAAGCTGAATTATAAAAATGAAAGACAAGAGAAGAATTTGTACGTGTGAACTATGTGGCTGGCAAAGAATACTGAAAATACCAAGTGCTGCTGGAAGAACAGGAGCCCTGAAGGCGTAATGGTTACGAGTGGGGCTGCTAACGCCAAGGCTAGCAGTTCAAAACCCTCATCCGTTCTGTGGGAAAATGACGGGGAAGATTTACAGTCTGAAAAACTCACGTGGACCATTCTACCAGCATCAACGCCACGGGAGTGAGTTTGGTTTGCTTTTGGTTTGCCAGAAGAACAAACAGGCTTATTTTGGGAAAAGTACAGCCGGCATTCTCCTTAGAAGAGTGAATGGTGAGCATCTGCCTCATGTGCTGAGGACATGCCGTCAGGAGAGACCAGTCAGTCCCTGGAAGAGGACATCCTGCTTGGAAAGCAGAGAGTGGTGGAGAAAAAGGATGACCTTGACAAGATGGAGTGGCACCGTGACAGCAACAGTGGGCTGGAACCTAACAGCTATTGTGAAGAAGACACAGGTCTGGGCAGCGTTCTGTTCTGTTGGACACAGGGTCGACATCAGTCCGAGTAGACCCCAGAGCACCTAACTGCAATGAGCATAACTGATTGGTGGTTGGAATTCCCCTGGCAGCATGTGGAGGCTGAGGCGGGCCTGGTGATCTGGTCCACACAGATAGAAAACCCCATAGGAGCAACCTCACTCTAAGGAGAGTCAGTGTCTGACTGATGACGGGATTTGGTTTGCTTTTCTTGCAGTTGTACTTTCGGCTTTGATCTCCCTTGGGTCCTCACCAAGTTACCCTCAGGATAATATTAATATGGTTTTCATCTCAGTATGCTTTCTAAAGTCTAGCTTTTCCTCCGTGGCAAGGCAGGATAGGCAAATTTTCAGGAAGGGTGGCTTGGTGTTTACTTTAAACTCTGCCTTTCAAGGACGACGTCTTCCATTCGCTCACCCTAAACCTTTTCCCATGTGCTTCCTAACAGCTCTAGGACTGGACAAGCCTGCCTGTAGGCTTCTTAGGTGGGGCATATTTCCTTAGTGAAGCTGATTGCCTCATTTTCCTCCCCAGGATGGGTTGTTGGCTTCAAACTACCAAGCTTTCCGAATGCCTAACCACTGTGCCACCAGAATTGTTTTCTGTTACCCCAGGCTGAGTGTTATCAAATTTTATTTGCATATGAGAAAGCCTGAAGCAATTGTGAAAGAAAATAGGCAAATGAGAGCAGGTTTGTTTACAACTGTAGGCCTGCTTCATACTCATTATTCCACAAAAAGACCTGAAAGGAGATTTCATTCCCATTTGTAAGTGGCAATCTATGCATGGCACTTGACATTGTAACAGGCTGCAGCTTAACAATTTGGGGAGTTTTATTTTAAAAAGGAGAACACAAAAATACCTTACTTCTTGCAAACCTTGCAAAAAAAAATCAGAACCCCAAACTTGTGAACTTACAAAGAAGGAGGACTTGCTTTATCTGACTTTAGCACCTATTACACAGCCAGAGTGGTCAAAACAGCATGGTACTGTCAGAATGACTGATACACAGACCAATGGAAAATAACTGAAATCTCAGAAATGAAATCATCAGCATACAGACAACTGATCTTTGATAAGGGCCCCAAAATATCAAATGGGAAGCAGATGCCCACTTCAAAAGTGGTGCTAAAAAAATGGATATCTATCTGCAGAAAAACGAAACACGATCCTTATCTCATTCCATGCACAAGAATAAACTCAAGGTGGATCATAGACCTTGAGGTAAAATCCCAAATTATTATTATTATTGATGAGGGAATTGGGATGAACCTGAGAACTTTGCACAAGGATTACATAGGCAATCAGAAATAGGAAGGACACAAACGAAAAGTGAGCACAAATTGACTAGTGGAATATACCGATAATGAAACACCTGTGTACATAGAACGATTTCACCAGGAGAGTAAAAAGAGAGCCTATGGACTGGGAAAACATCTTTAGCAATGACACATCAGACAAAGGCCTTATTACTAAAATCTATAATACTCTGCAAGCTTACAATAAGAAAAAACAAATAGTCCATTGAAGATGTGGGCAAAGAACCTGAACAGAAGTTTCATAAGGGTGGAAATCTGAATGGCCAATTAACATATGAGAAAATGTTCCTGATCATTAGCCATAAGGGAAATGAAAATTAAAGCAACTATGAGGTACCACTTAACACCCTCAAAGATAGCTCAAGTAAAAAAAATCAGAAAGCAACAAATGTAAGAGGGTGTGTCATGAGATAGGAACTCTCATCCGCTGCTGGTGGACCTGTAGGTATGTGCAGTCATGATAGAACTTGATTTGGAGATGCATAAAACAACTAGAAATCAAGCTTCCATGTGACCCAGCAATTCCCCTACTGGGCATATATCCAGAAGAGGTCAGAAACAGAACACAGCCAGACATCTATGCTCCAGTATTCATTATGGCACAATTCACAATCTCAAAGACTTGGAAACAACCTAAATTTCCATCGATGGACAAATGGATTAAAAACTCTAGTAAATACATGCAATGGAGTACTACGCATCCTTAAAAAGCAGGAAGGAAGGAAGGAAGCACATCATTGCATGGGAAAAGTTGGAGAGAGTTATGCTAAGTGAAATAAGCCAAGCACAAAAGGACAAGGACAATATGAGTGCACTGGAGTAAACTTAAAAAGCACAAGGAGCATAGGAAACGCTACTGAACGCTTCAGTTCTTTGGATGAGGGCCAGGCACACTGGCAATGATCAGAACCAATCCAGGGATGCACATGGCAGCCAACTGAAGAGGACAGAGGAAAAAGCAGGGGACAGGGATAGTAGGGGAGCAGGGCACTGACCCACCAACAGGGAGCGTATTGGTTATGTGTCCACAGCAGAGGGAGAGAGGGACCAGATCCCAACTTGGTGTGGCAAGCCTTGAGGGCAGCATACTGGCAGGAAGCTGCAAGACAACAGAGAGGTCTGTGGGCTGCCCCCAATGCCAGCTACGTTGATCACCTCCCCAGAAGATTATACTACAAAGGACAACACTGAAGACACAGCCTGGGGAGAATGGCGGTCTGCCCAGACCACATGGGAGCAAACTCAGCTGGAAAAAGAGAGCGCGCTGACTGCATTCCAGCCCACCAAGCCCCTAGAATGACACCTCTGCTCAGGGCAGCTAAGGCACAGAGAGGACAGTAGGCCAGCCCCATCATGAGACACCACATCTTCTCACTACCCCACAGCGCTGCAGGAGACAACACTGGTGACACAGTGCAGAATTTGTACCCGGTTTGATGTGCCCACACTGGGACGAATCACAAAGGGAGCATAACAGAGCAGCAAGGAGAGAAAAGCGAGAGTGTCTTCCAGGAATCCCCAAAATAGACTTCAGACTTGGGCTTGGCACCTCATCACGCTCCATGAGAAAGATACATAAGGGTCAGCAGATCTACCTGGAACTATTTATAGGCCCTCTGTTGTTGTTTTCCTTTTCTTTTAGGCAAGATAAACAATCCAAAAGAGAAAACAATGGGACTGATGGTTCCAGAGGGATAGTGTGAAAAGGAGTGACGTGGGAAAGGCGGGGAGGAGCCAACAAACCCAGGGAAGAGGGAACAAAAAGAGATCTGAAATCTATGACAAGAAGGGTATAGACTGCCTGGTGGGATTTGATCAAGTGCAATGTAGCTGAGAGAAATTACTGAGAGCCAAATGATGGCTGAACATGATAGTGGAACAGGAACAAAGTAAAAGGAAATAGAGGAAAGAAATAGAAATCAATAGACACTTTGAGAGTTATAAATATAGGTATGTATATATGCAAATATATTAACTTATAAGGATAGGGATAAGCTATATACATATATTTATATGTTCTAGCATCAAGGTGGCAAATGGACATAAGGCCTCTACTCAAGGTCTCCCTCAACATAAGGACACTTTGTTGTAATAAGCTGCCTCTCTGTGATGCTCACCTTCCCTGCGAGATAGCTGAAGACAAAATGGGTTCATAACCAAATGTAGTGAAGCAAGCTGATGGTGCCCGGCTCTTATAAGATAAGCATCTGAGGTTGTAAAAGCTTGACATTGAACAAGCAGCCATTATCAGGGAAGCAACAAAGCCCACTTGGAAGAAGCACACCAGCCTATGTGATCATGAGTAGCTGACAGGATCAGGTAACAGGCATTCAGAGACCCAAAGCAAACAATCATATCAATGTGAACGAGAGATTTTTGGAGTGGAGACCCAAAGCCCATCTGTAGACAATTGGACACCCCTTCACAGAAGGGTGACAAGGAAGGGATGAGCCAACCAGGGTGTAGTATAGTACCAATGAGACACACAACTCTTCTCTAGTTCTTCCCACCACTTCCTTCCCACCACTACCATGACCCCAGTTCTACCTTTCAAATCTGGCTAGACCAGAGTGTAGGAATCCAACCCAGCTGTCTGTTTTCTTATGTTGTAGTGATTCTGTGTAGGGTAACTAGGAATTGGAACTGACTCGATGGCATACAAAAAACAACAACAACAAAACCATCCCTGTGAATGTCAGAGACGGTAACTCTTCAAAGGAGTAGAAAGCCTTGTCTTTCTCCCAATGAACTACTTAGAGTATGTTGATTTGATTACTGTCTCCCTCAACCAGGGTTGCACCCACAAGGCTGTATTCATTGGTTTACATTGGTAACACAGTGTAGGGTCTACAGTAAAACTTTGCCTAGGACTCATTTCTACTCATAGTGACCCCCTGTGTGGCAGTGGAGAACTCTGTTCTGTCAGTTTTCAATAGCCAATATCTCAGAAATAGATCACCAGGTCTTTCTTTCAGGGTGTCTCTGTGTGGACTTCAGCCTCCAAACTCTCAACAGCTACATCAGGGACTCAGAAGCCAGTAGTTGGCATCCGAGAAGTAATTGTCCAATGAAATTCACTGTTGGCAGAGAGGAGGCTGAGAAGTGGTCATTTGCTAACCTGAAGGTTGGCCGCTGAACTCTAATAAGTCATTCCATGGAAAAAATGCTTAGCAATCTACTTCTGAAATAGCTGTTTTGAAAATGCTGTGGAGCTCAATGATCAAATTGTATGGCATGTGAATTATAGGTCTATAACCCTGTTTAAAATTTTAAAAGATAATACAATAAAACAAAGAATTAAAATCATAATTAAAAAAAGAAAACCATGTAGAGCAGTCCTCCTCTGTAACATATGGGTCAGCATGAGTTGGCATTGCCTTGATGGCAGCTGATGTCATCAACATAAATATGTTGGCATTAGTCCCATAAATATGGAAATACAATTATGTTCACAAAATGGGGAGGGGGTAGTTGTTACATAATCTCTTGTCAACTTGATTGAAGGGGTGGAATCTAGCCTGTCAATCAGGTCATAGCCAATGATGACTCTGTGTGGGCATGGATTTCTCCTGAGGATTCTGGGAACTCCTGTCTTCCTCCCTGGGGACAGGACACACACGCTCTCTCCTCCTCTGAGACATTCCTATTGACAAGCCACATAGCACTACAGTGATGGAGCCAGAGCCCTGCAGTTAGAGGAGCCAGCTGGAGACTCATGCCAATGTTGAGATGCTTCTTCCACCTCTGGATTTCAACCACTGCAAGAATTTCCACCACCATCCCTGGACGGTGATCTTCCTGCATTCACTGTCATTGCAAGTGTTGAATAAGTCTGAAGAGAAATGTATACACTGGTATTGGACAAACGGGTTAATATCAGACTTATGGACCTCACCTGCACTGGGCTGGGATGTTTTCTTAATATACAATTACTCATGATATAAAAGCTCTTTCTTATACATCGATGAGTGTATATGAATTTGTTTCTCTAGACAACTCAGACTAACACAAACTGCTGAGCAGGTCCAGTATGATTCACCCATATCCTTGGAAACAGTTTCCCCATAGGAGTACAGGTCTTCTTGCCCATGAAGTTAATTTATCCTCAACCTCTCTCCCATCACCCCACGAGGCAGCTGAGTTGGATTCCTACACTCAGGAAGTTGCAGATCGCCTCCCTGTACTCTGGAGCTCCTTGGACAAGGCCTAGTGTTAAAGACATCAGCCAGGTGTGAGTTGGATGACCTTGGGAAAGAACTTCAAGGCTCATTTCTTCCTATGGGCTTGTCTGTAGAAGGCACGATAAATGGTGACCTTTATCCAAGTCCATGCTTAGAACTGTCACTGGGAGATGGTATAGAGTATTGTAGAGAAAAACCGGCCTTTCCTCCGAGCTTCAAATGTTTACCTCCTGACATTCCACCACTGAGTGCCACCAGGCAGGAGTAATCTGCACCAGATGTTATTTAATAGCACTGATCTCTTGGTAGCTTTACAATGAGAACACAATATCACACTTTTAAAAGCAGGGTCATCATTAGATCCCACCTTGAGGACAGGGTTTGTTTGGGTTTTTTTGGAAGCAGCGCACCAAATTTAGTTCTTTGTAGAGGTTCCAAAACTATTGCAGAAATACTAATATGGCAGTTTTTGTTTCTTTGTCTCTGTACCTTAGGCAATGTGGTTTTAAAGCTTTCAGGATTTGGGCTTGTGAGTTTGGGTTAGGACTTTAATCATGATGCAATGTTAAGCATATTTAAAAAGCCAGTGTTGTAAGAGGAAGAAATGTAATAACAGGGACTTAGAGATTAAAGCAGTTTGAGAGGGAGAATGCAAACAAAATAAGAGAAATGAAACTGGATGTGCATCTTGATGGAAGCTTGCAATACAGAATTACAAGAAAGAACTCCTGCCCTGCTGTGCTAGTCAGGGTTCTCTAGAGAAGTAATGCCAGTGATACTTTTTATATAAGAGATTTATATCCAGCAAGTAGCTTGTACGGTTATAGAAACAGTTAGTCCAGTCCAGGTCAAGCCTGTGGGTGAGATATTACACTGGAAACTTTCCTGACTCCCTTAGCTGCCGGAACTAGCAAGATAAATCAGGGAAAGGGGGTCAGGAGGACCTCCTCTGGTGGATGGAGGGCAATGAGGAGGAGGTGCATGAGGAGCAATTCAAAGCCAGCAGGTGAGGTGGCAGGTTCTGAACGTTCCCAGGACTGGTGCACAGTCTGGGAGGAGGTTGCCTCACGTCTCCCAAACCAGAGGTTTCTGAGCCAGAAGGAGGATCCAGACCAGTGAGAATAGAAAAAAAAAAAGTTCTCCAAGTCTGAAATAGGCAGCATCTCAGAACACATCTTTAGGGTTGTGACCTGAATCAGCGGTTACGGTCCACTCTAATCAACCCCCAACTGCTTGACTGCAGATCCCGTTAGATCCCATTGGGGGGAAGCCACCACTGCCAAACTGCTGAGACTCCTGGCCCAGGAAAGTTGATACAAAATCTGACTATCACTGTTGCCCAGTTGTATTTTCCTAGTGATGGTGGTTGCTATTAACTACCATTGGGTTGGTCTTGACCCAAAGCAACCCCATGCACACTAAGATGGAACTCTGCCCAGACCTATGCCATCCCCATGGTGGGTTACAGGTCTGACCATTGTGATCTGTGGAGTGTTCATTGATATTTTCAGAAACAGAAAACCAGACCTGTCTTCTCTGTTCACCTTAGCCTGAAAACTCTACTGAAACCTGGTTAGTGTCAGAGCGACAAATCAATCTCCACTGACAGACAAGTTGTGGCTAGGTATAAGCTACACGAGCTGCAAATCAAACCTGGCTCTCCCTTATGGATGGCAAGGACGCCTCCACTGAATCAGCAGAGCTTTCTAAACTCAGTAATAGAAGCATGGCTTTTGCAGTTGAAATCCCATGGCTTGAACCCACCTCTGGTTTTCCAGATGTACATTCTTGGGCAAGTTCCATATCCGACTCCATTTACTGTATCCACCAAAAAGGGGGTGGGGATTAATATACCCTAAAGACTAGGTGAGGATTTAATGGGTGCAACTTGCTGAATAGTTCCTGATAGTTTATTCTGTACT
This sequence comes from Nesogale talazaci, assembly GCA_004026705.1. Classification (NCBI taxonomy): domain Eukaryota; kingdom Metazoa; phylum Chordata; class Mammalia; order Afrosoricida; family Tenrecidae; genus Nesogale; species Nesogale talazaci. The sequence continues at coordinate 16,656 of PVJH01003911.1, read as the reverse complement.
CAAGAATGGGTCCCTAATATAACCAGGATATTTAGAAGTTGCCATCAAGTCCATTCATTGAAATGAGTATTGTTTTATATAGGTGGGTCTGAATAGTTCAACTGCCATGCATGCTGCAGGCAGGGGGATGAACTATGAGTGGAAATTATTAGATGTGTCTTTCAGATGTCTGGGAGACTGATAACTTTCAAAGAAGACATAGAAAACAAGTTGTGGGAATTTAAGTAAGAAGGAAAAAGAAAAAGGATGAGAGAAGAAAGAATGGGACTGAGAGAAGCTCATTTGTCCCAAACATCATTTGTTTCAAATGACAAAGTCATGAGAGTCTGTTTGCTCAACAATCCTTGGGTTTAACATCTTGGGCATATCCAGGTCTCTGTAGCATTTCTCTATATCCACTGCTTTAGTGGCAGACTCAGCATAGTCACCAAAGTCCTTGCCAGAACTGTCAGGCAGCAAAGAACAAGGTATCTGGATGGTCTATCCTGTCTATCATGTTACCCAGTGGTCCAATTTTGAGGATTTTTGCTTTCTGCACATTGAGTTGTAATCCGTATTGAAGGCTACAATCCTTGATCTTCATCAGCAAGTATTTCAATTCCTCCTCATTTTCAGCAAGCAAGGTTGTGTTATCGACTTATGACAGGCTGTTAATAAGCCTTCCTCCAATCTTGATGCCATATTCTTTTCATATCACCCAACTTCTTTGATTATTGCTCCATATACAGATTGAATTATCATGGGGAAAGGATACTACCCTGACACATGCCTTTCCTGATTTTAAACTCTGCAGTGTTCCCTTGTTGTTCATATAACTGACTTGAGCCATGTACAGGTTCCACATGAGACTACAGCACAGCTTAAACATAACTTTTGTAGGCATTGGTGTCTTAAGCTAGATTTCTAAGAAGGCAAAACCAGGGAAGCTAATATATGGATATACATATAGGTTAATATCAAGGAAATGCTTCACTACACATGGCAGGCAAGTTCCAAGTCTATTGGTCAGATGTTAAGCTGGAGGCTCCTCCTGACTTGAAAAGCTGCAGGGACTAATAAGTCCATGTTCAGCATGTCAGATAACATGCTGCTGGCTGCAGAGGTTAATGAGTTCAAGATTAATAAATAATATGGCAAGCTGTTGATGATTCAGAAGAACACCAGGCAAAATATCAAGGCACAGGCTCATGTACAAAAATAAGCTAGATACAGGACCCAGACCCAGCAAACAGCAGCTAGTTTCTCGACAACAGCATCCACTTATATTGGAAGCATGCCACACCCCTGAGGAGTTTTCATCATGGGGAATTATTAAGTGTTCACTGCCAACCTCCTGAGACTTGGGACCCGGCCAAGTTAACATAAAATCTTACTCCTTAATTGGGAAACAAAAAATGTATGTGACTTCCTTTATTGCCACTTTTGTAGTGATATAGATTCGCACCCCCAATACCTCTCAGGTATACCTATATTTATAGCGGTAATTGGGACAGCATCTGAAATCACCTAGTCTTTGTTTACTTATTTTAGTCTATTTTTCCCACAGTACTATCATCTCCATAAGATCAGAGAACTTGACTGCTTGACTTACTTTGTACACCAGGATAATGTGTGACATACAGTAAACATTCAACAAATGTTTAAGAGATGAATGAATGAGTTAACTAGAAATTGCCATTACATTGAACCAAGTAGTCCAGAAACATGGCATCCTAAAGTATCTTTCTGATATCATATTTTCTTCTTTGCTGAAAAGGGATACGGTTTCATATTCTACAATGAGAATTAGGCTGAACAAAACATAGTCAAGCTGTGGATGGTAGAATGATGATTTATCAACTAAAATAAATAGGTCATAGGTGTGCAGGAAAGTATCCTCAGAAGCAAGGGCTTATGGGTTGGTGTTTGGGGGAAGAGATGAGCAACAGTAAGGACATCGACCAATGGGACATTTGACCAGAAAGGGGGCATCCTATATTGGTTTGAGGAGAGGGGATTGAAAAAGATACAATTGTCAGTATACTTGGGGTAGATAGGACCTTCAAAGAATATCCTTCCTGTGAGGAATGCCAGTATGGTGGGTAAGGTACACTCCAAATTATTCTCAAGGGAAGCATGTGTGTGGATGGTGTTTAAGGTTCTTCCTTAGATACCCTCCATTTCTCAGTGTTTTCATCTGGCCCAAACTCCTTCTCCCTCTTGGGCACAGCTTTCATTTATTCGAGAGTTGCTAAGCAAGCCCACTTGACCTATGCACTCGACAGGAGGAAAGTTCACTTTGTCAACCGTTGAGCGATCTGGAAACAACAAGAAATTATTGTAAATGCAAACACCATATGGCCTGGATATGAAGTGGAGGAATAAATGAATGCAGGTGGGGAGTCAAGTCTTTTTCAGAGAATAGTTTTGCCGGGAGCAAAGTGTGATTAGTGAGAACCACCTGTTCAAAAAGTGACAGGGAAGAAAGATGTGGAGTTCCTGACTCCCCTGACCTCTCCCCTCCCACACTGCCACCATCTCCGTCCAGTCCCAGACCAGAAACATGGTGTCAGGCACCTTCCCGTTGGCCAGAGATTCCACAAAAGACAGAAAGCAGAGGGGAATACAGGGTAATTTAGTCATCTAAAAAGTAACTCATTCCAAGATAACATTTTTGTTTTGGTTTTAAGTGGAAATGTTGTTCATTCCTTATGTGTATTTCTTTAAAATAAATATAAAGGCAGATGTTATATTCCCATAGTCCTTAGAAAGTTCAAATTCTCTCATTCAGAGATGTTTTTCTGACAACAGTTTTTAACCTTAGCTGGACATGTCACATTTCCCAAAAAGAAGCAAAGGCAAGAAGTGTGTACTCTGCAATTAGATAGATTTATGAGAGTCACAATGACTTCAGCTTAAATTCAAGATTTGTAACTACTTCATACCTAATCCGGAACAAAGAAATTTTCTTCCACGGAGTGTGGTCATCTTAGTATTAATAGGAAAAATCAAATATGTAGCTACCGATTGCCCTTTTGCCATGCATAGGTCTATGGGGCACAAATTGAAATGAATAACAGACCTCAATCAGGTCTAGGCAATTCCTGGCAAAGGACTTCAGGGAAGGTCAAAGTGAAAACATGTTCTTGAGCCAAAGATAGCACAGGCCAGTGTGATAAGATCATTCCCATTTTCTTTGCCACCTTTTCTAACCCCTTCCCTATTTCAAATGAAAATAAGATTCAATTCGGTTATGATTAAATTGGTGGAAAACAGGATAGCCATGGTGATTTCCTCAAGATTAAACACAGTAGAAAGAAATCACTGTCATCTGGAAATTGTAACAGTGGAAAGAAACACAGGATGGGAGTTAGGGTGCAATTTGAAAGGAAAGTGCAGTAATCACATAAACAGAAGGAGTTTTAAGGCTGAAAACATGGGGTGCTTTTGAAGTGATGTGTGGCTGCACTCACCTAGAACCAAGGAAGAGACACACCTAGCTCATGTTGTTCACCCAAGTGACCTATTTTACAAGAGAGCTGAAGGAAAGGAGAAAGAAGTGTGCACAGCTCACAGCAGCTTCAGGTTCGTAAAAACCAGAAAAAAAAATAACAACAAGAAAGTCACAATTACAGATTCTATTCTGACTCCTGGTGGCCCTCTAGGACATAGTGGAACTGCTCCTGTGGGTTTCTGAGACAGTAACTCACATGGAAGTACAAAGTCCCATCTTTCTCCCAGATCGGTGAATGCTCAATTAAATTGGTCGTGTGAATTACCTTGCCTGTAAGACATGCAAGACCAGGAAGGAAATGGTCAATTCCTGCCTGGGACAGGACTCTTCTTCAAGTATAAAATCAAGCCTTCTCTTCCTGACAGGTCATGTTTGTGTACTGCAAAGATATCTACAAGAGAAGAACAGCGCTGCTCACGGAGATGACCTACTGACATCTTTGTTTCTGCCTCAAAGGATGCCTAAGGGCAAAGGAATAAGGAAAGGTGTCACCACAGTTCCTTGGTGTGACTGACTCAAAGCGTGGATGGGTGTTCTTGTTTTTCAGGGATTTCATATGCATGCAAAGGTTGGACCATAAAAAGGGAAGACAGAAGAAGCAATGTTCAAATGACGAAGCTGGGGAAGAATATTGAATGCAGCACAGACTACCAAAAGAAAAAACAAACAGGTCTTAGAAAAAATACAACAAACTCCAAACTCACTGTCCTTTGCTACTTACCCCTTCATCCCCCTCCCACCATAGGACAGGGAAGACCTGCTCCCAGAGGTTTCTGGCATTGTCTCTGCGGTAGCAGACTACCTCATCTTTCTCACACAGAATATCTGGTGGTTTCAAACTGTTCACCTTGGGGTTTGCATCTCAGTGCTGAATTCACCACACCACCAAAACCCCTCATGCAACTCAAATGTCCCTTAATGGGATGCCAAGAGTTTTGCTGACTTATTTTGGACACATCTTCAAGAAAGACCAGATACTAGAAAAAGAATAGTATGCTTGGTAGAGGGTCAGCAAGAAATAAGAGAAGCCATCAATGAGATAAACTGACATACTCGCCACAATTAGGACCTCAGACTTACCAACAACCATGGAGATGGCGTAGAACCAGGCCATGCTTTCTTCCATTGGCACAGGTCTCCATGAGTCAATGCCCCCTGGACAGCAATGGACAACAATGAGTGCACAAAGAAGGGCCTAAGACATTTGTCCTATTCACAGATGTTTGAAATATAGAATATTGAAGGAAATGGAGGAAAACAACAAGCTTTTATTAAACACCCCGCACCTGGTATACCTGGTCAGTATGAAACTAACTAGACACCTTGGTGGTGAAAGTGGTGAAAGATAGACACAACAGGAAGAGCAATAGGTGGATACAGGATGGAGTTTTGCTGCCATAAACCCAAGGATGTTGGAGGCTAGAATGCCCGAGGCTACCAGAAACCAGAGGAGACAAGCCTCCTGCCTGGAGGCTCAGAGGCAGCAGGCTCTGTGGGCACCTTGATATCAGTCAGACTTCCAGTCTCCAGAATGGAGAGAATCACTCCCTGTTGCTTTAAGGCACTCTGCTTGTTGTGTCTGTTAAGGGCGCCTTAGGACATCACTACTTGATCTCATTTGCTCTCACAGCAACCTTGTGATATAGTATGATTATTATCCTCTTTTGACACGAAGGGCAGTGAGACTCAGACAGGCTAAACAACTTTCCCACGGTGACACAGCTGGCAAGCAGAATTCCAATCCAGGCCTGTCTGACTCACTGAAGTTCATTTTGAAATGTAAAACGGTGATGATAACAGATATCCAGCTGAGAGCAATTCTAAACTTGCAAAATTCTAGATTGTGGCAGTGGCAAAGGCTGTGTTCGAGAACTCTAAAATGAAGGCGGTGGGGTGGGAGTGGAATGGCTAAGAGGGTAAAAGGAGGCAAAATCTGATAATGTCCCAAATTCCTCATGGGCTCAACTTTCGATATGAGATCTTGAAAACATACTTTGAACCACTATTTTTTGCACTCCTCTATTGTCAAAGCTAATGTGTTTTATATCTTGTGCATACATATCTTCAGGGTTTTTTAACAACAATTTGTAAGGTAGCTATTATTACCAGTTTGCATATAAGGTCACGTAGTTGAAGAATGGCACAGAATTCAAATGCTGGTCTCTTTGGACCAAGAGTCCAAACTCATTTCATAAAGTTTGAGCTGCGCTTTTGAGACCTGAACTTGAAGTTGGTTCTCCACACACTGGCCCTGCATCTTGAGTATTTTATTGGTACGGATCCTCTTTGCTAGGATGGATTGCTAGATGTATGTCAAATGGGACACAAACATGATATATCTTCCTGAGGCAAATCCTAGATAATATTCAATCTTAAAATCTGAGCTCTCAGTAGATGAGGAATATGGCTACAAAACAGGAAAGAAAGTCAAGACAGGGAAGAAATTTTTATCAAGGCTAAAGTATTCTTAGGAGCTCACATTAACCAGGTTCATATCAACTTTTCTCATGTGAGTTTTAAAGTGTAGGGTTTGAAAATATGAAACAAAATGTATTCATTTAGGATCACAGAGCCTTAATAATCACAAAAGTACTGTGGTCAGGGAGCCAATTGGTCAATAAGATGAAGCCTTTTTTTTGTATTGGACATTACTTCATGTGCATTTGAGGTAGGTATGGAAATGACCTACCTCATCAAGATTTGATGAGAAATAGAAGAAAACAATTAAAAAGTCTGATGAATTAATACTATTTTATGCACTACCAAGGAAAATTGCTAGCAAGTATAATTGGAAAATGCAAGGCATTATAAGATATTCTGCTTTCAAAGTTTAAAACATGAAAAAATAACTGCCTTGGAATCAAATTGACATCACTTTTGTATGAGAGATGCTAGAAAGAAGATGTCAGAAAAGAAGAGGAAGAATGGGGGTGAGGAAGATGGAAGAGAATAGAAAAGAAGAAAGAACATTCATTAGTGTTCTCTTCAAAATTAATATTCAAATAAGTATTTATACAACTGTCTAATTCAAACTCTTAGTCAAGTCTTACCTTTTACATGTCAACTTCAGATTCATGTTGACACACGTTGTAAGCATTAGGAAAATGTGGACCATGTTTTTCACCCCATGAAATGTTTTCTGGGTGAGGGAAGGGGAAAAATGAGGAGCTCAAGTAGAAAGAAAATGTTTTGAAAATGATGAGGGCGACAAGTGTACAAATGTCTGTGATACAATAGATAGGTGTATGGATTGTGATAAGAGTTGTAGGAACCCCCAATAAAGTGATTTTTTGGGGGGGGCATCACTGCCCTCAGGTGGTGGGAGTAGGAGGCTCAGTCTTTGCTCCGTGGAGCTGGAATGGAACTTCCATCCCAGAGGGGCACAGTCCCGCGCACAACCACTACACCACCGGGGCTCAGCCCTAAAGTGATATTTTAAAAAAGAAAGAAAATGTCTCCCACTATGTGAAGAAGAAAAAACATACCTTCAAAGGCAAATCAATATTTTCATGCTAGTTCCTATAGATTTGTAGGAATTTTTTTAACTGATCTGTGTCTTTCTCTTATTTTCTTTATGGTCAGCTCATTGTATTTAAAAGAAAAAATTCTCCCTCTATTAAAAAAAATGTTTTTAGCACTTCAGAAAATGTCTTTCTATAGGTCATTTGTGTTCACCGCCATCATTCTAATCTTTCATCATAGAACTGAGAGTCTGAAAATGTCAACATTATATGTCAAGAACTTCAAAAGCACAGATTTCTACAATTTGACACCACAGCTCCGAGGCAGTGAAATGTTCTTTATAAAGAAGCATACCATATTATAACCCTGTACTATGGGCATCTGAAACTCAAAGGGCTAGAATTTCCCTCTGGGAATCTAAGACATTATTCTTCACTCAAGACTCCTCTTTCAAAGCTGGGAAACACCCTCCGACTAGATAATCTGGCCACCCTATGTGCAAGTGGTCTGTCAAGCAAAGAGTACAAGGTTCATTACGTGCAGAGGGGAGAAAGGAAAATAGTTCACGCTTGCCTTTTTAGTGGAAGACATGGTTACTTAAAGTTTTACAATATAGCCGCTACTCAAAAATGTATAAGATATATTTCCCAAAGGAAATATCTTTCCATTATGAGTCCAGAATAGCCGACTGCATCATGTATATGCTGACAAGTAAAATTGGAAGATGCCATCCTTCATAAGACATTCTGATTTCAGAGATGATAAAATGAAATTCAGATAAGAAGAAACAGCTGAAAATATCCATTAATAATCAGAACGTGGAGTGTATGAGGTATGAATCTAAGAAAATTGGAAGTTGTCGAAAGTAAAATAGAATGCTTGAAGGTAAGTATCCTAGGCAATAGTGATCTGAAAAGGAGTGGTGTTGGTGATTTTGAATCAGATAGTCATATGGTCTACGTTGTCAGGAATGACAAATTCAAAAAGAATTGTATTGGATTTATTGTCCGAAAGATGATTTTAAGTTCTAGCCTGAAGTATAACACTATCAGTGAAAGGATATTATCTATGTGCATATAAGGTAGACCAGTTAATAGCACTATTATTCAAATTTATGTATCAATCATTAATGTCAAATATGAATAAATTAAAGTAGTCACCAACTTTTGCAGTCTGAAGTTGATCTAACATATAATCAAGAAACTGGATGATTGCTAATGATTGCAATGCAAAAGTTGACAATAAAGAAGGATCAGTAGTGGGAAAATATGGCCTTGGGGAGAGAAACTATGCAGGAAATTGCATGATAGAATTTTGCAAGACCAACATTCTGTTCATTGAGAATACCTTTCTTTGGCAACATAGAAACTATACATATGGACCTGGTTTGATAGAATACACAAAAACAAAATCAATGACAACTGTAGAAAGACACAATGGAGAAGTTCAATGTCACCAGCCAGGTCAGAGGAAATCAACCTCTAACAACTGACGAGTCCGTAAGTGCAATTGTATGGTGATAATACGTAGGGGTTATAGTAAAGCCATAGGATATAGAGAGATAGGAGAGAGAATAAAACAAAGGAGTCAGACACATTTTTATGGTAGCATGCTCACCTCAGCCACTCTTGATAGTCCACGTGGAGGAGGGAAATGAGAGAAGGCGGGAGAGAGCATCATTACTATCTTGGGATATTTATAGGTAACCATAAGACATGCACAAGTAGTAGTTACAAGTAGTCACAAGGTGGGTGGTAACCACAATAAGCTCCCTGAGCTCCCAGGTGAGGAAATCTAATACCTGCAATGGGGGAAGGCATGAGGGGGGATGGGAGTCACTGTGGGAGGAGGTACCCAAAAAATGTCAGCTTCTATAGGGAAATAGAATCAACCAGGTGCTCACTTGAAGGCAGCATAGCAGTTAGGGGAGAATCTTTGGGAATGATATTTAAAGCAGGATAATGTACTTGGACTTTATCTCTAACTTACCAAACTGATGGCATTCCAGATACTAGCTTTCCAGATTCCCTCTGTTAATAGTTAGGGAATATAGTCCTAGTCATAGTTCCTTCAGTGCTAGCTTCCCACACAGTCAGAATAAGGCTAGAGGACAACTGCAGACCAGACTATTAATTGTCCATATGCAAGTTTAAGTTGAAACTTTAGAAAATGAACACAAATACAGGAGAGCCAAAGTACAATCTCCATAAATCCCACTTGGAGAATATCTCAAAAGCAAATTGACACACAGAGAAGCCTAATGACCTATGAATTGTGGATGACATTAAGAACGTCATACACAAGTTAAAAAAGATCAAGGGGGGAAAAAAAAAAACCAAAAGGGGATGTCAGAAACACAGAAACTTGCTCTTGAAGGTTATTTGTTGTTGTTAGGTATCCTTGGTCTGCTGTAGTTAGGCATCATGAGTTGACTCATAGCTATCCTACATACAACAGAATGAACTATTGCATGCCTCTATGACATCCTTATCACCGGCATGCTTCAGACCACTGTTGCAAATGCTGCCAATCCATTTCATTGGGGTTATTTCTTGCTTTTGTTGACCTTCTATTGACCAAGCATGATGCCTTTTCCCAGTGACTTCTCTCTCATGTCTAAAGCATTGGAGATGCGGTTTTGCCATCTTCACTTCTAGAGAGCTTCTGATTGTCCATTCAAAGATAGATCCATTTGTTCTTCTAGGAGTTAACTTGCTTTCAATACTCTTCAACACCACCACAACTCAAACACACCAATTCTTCTGCAATCAGCTTTCATATGTGCATGAGGAGATGAAAATACCACTCTGTGTCAGGCCCACCTTTGTCTTCAAACTGACCTCTTTGGTCCTCGAACTTCAAAGAGGTCTTATGCAGCAGATTTTCTATTGAAATTTATCATTGATTTCTTGATGGCTGTTTCCATGACCTTTGATTGTAGAAGCAAATTAAATTAAGTCCTTGACAATTTCAATTTTTTTTATATGTACAATCATCTTGCTCAAGCTGTGAGAATTTCTATTTTTTTTATATGGAATCACAATCCCTATTGAAGAGTCTAGTCTGGAACTTCCCTCAGCAAATGCTTGCAGCAGAGTTCTGTATGACAGTTTGCTGATGAGCCTTGCTTCAACCCTGATGCTACATTATTCATGGAATCTAGTGTCTTGTACATGCTTGTGTCAGTCTGGGTAGGCTAGAGGAACAAATTTCAAAGTCATAAGTCCAATATTAACCCATATGCCCGAAATCAGTGTATAAAATCTCCTTCCGACTCACAAAGTCACAGGTCAGTGGGTACAGAATCCCGGCGCTGGCAGGGGTCTCCACATGGCTCCTCACTTCCAGGGCTCAGGGTCCATCAACAGCAGAAGCAACTCATCACTGGCAGAGGTCTCCACGTGGCCACCCCAGCTTCAGAGGTCGGGCTCCATCAGGGCAAAGCCGTGTGGTCTCTCTGCCATCTCCTCCAGCTTCTCGGATGCTACCATCTTTTCTTGTCCGTGATTCATCGTCTCTGAGACTAACTCCCTACAACAGGGGAAGATAGCTTCTCATCTTCTCGAGGGACATATTGTGAGATTTCCCAGAAGTCTCAGGAGAAAGCCATGCCACATAGAGTCTTCATTGGCTACTCAATGGCTATCTCCAGATTAACATGCTAGACTCCACCTCTACATTTCAATCATAAAATTAATATAAGCATATGATTGCCACAGACCACCCCTTGTTAATTTTATACTTTCACATAACTCTGTAATCATATGTAACCTTCAAATAAACAATAAAATCATACCTATACCTAACAGGGTAAAACTAAAATGCGTACAATTCAACATGTGCCACCATCATTTAAAAAGAACATTCTATAAGTGAACAAAATAAAAGATATCCTGTGCCTTACAATTATAGTTACAAAATATCTATACCTTGATCCTATAATCCTATGAATATATCCACCACCTATAAGAGTTTGCAAGCCAACCACCTCATGCCTTCATTCCCCCACTTAGGTTATCTAATTTCTATATTGCCCACTTACACCAACCCAGTGCTCTAAGGAAAAAACAATCATATCTTTCAACGTGAAGAATCTTCATTCCAGTTGAAAACTCGTGAAGTGTGCATCCATTAGCAAAGTCAAATCAGGACAGGCCATCCATAAAGTCAAGCAATGATATGCACCAGTTCACAGACTTAAATTGCTTCTCTTCCTCTGGTCAGGTTCTGGTCAACTCAATGTGGGCTTTTCCACTTAGCCTACCAGGGTAGCCATTGGTCACCTTCCCTTTAGACCAAATTTTCAACATGCCTAGCTCTCTCATAGTAGGTCATGAACTTCAGACCAGTCAACACCCTCTCATCTCCTCTATTTCCTGTGAACCAAGTCCCACGGGTGTCAGTGGCCAAATTCAACCAGCCTATTTATTGATGCAGTTCTCCTACTTCTACTCAAAGAGTAGATCCAGGTGGAAACCTAGCAAGCATTTCAGCCTGCCACAGGTGTCCTTTAACATTGAGTCCCAGAGAGGAGTTATTTTCATTGTTCCAGATTCCTTTGCTTCTGAAAATAATCACTAGTCAGGATTTTCCAAGGAAAAAGAGTTTATCCTTCTTTATCAGTCAGTTTGACCTTCTCTTAGAATACAAGAATCCTGAGTACTACAAAAGACTGGGTGGGGCTAATTTCTTCAGAGAAGTCTTTCCAGGTGTGGCCTAACCACATCGAAGCACAAGGTGGGGTTAATCTCTTCAGAGATGTCTTTGACGTTAAGTCCTAAATCCTCTAGAGGTTAATGCTTGGCTTGAGGTAACTGAAATTGCAAACTCTTTTCATACTTCCCAATAAACATTTCTATACATCCTTATATTTACAATAATAGGCATAAGAGATCAGTATAAACAGCATAGTCAGGAATCAAACTTAATTCTTAAAACAGTCAAGGTCAATACTTATTAAGCTTATCTATATCCTTATCTAAACTACTGTTTACACAAAAACATTGAATTAGGTCTCTGAAGGCATCAAAACAGATCCCTGCTTTTGGTCAGGCATTCTGACCTTCTTAACCATTGTCCTTGAGCAGAATCCCCATTTTATAAAAGAATAACCAAAGACAGCATCCAAACAAAGTAATCAAAATTTTAACTTCCCACATTGTTTCCAGAAAACAATTCAGTAAATTCCAAGGACATATCTGACTTCTGGCTAGCCAAAGAAGTAACAATACCATGAAGCACAAGTCAAACATACATCTACTTTCATTCTTTATGATTTATTGGTTCCTCTAGTACCCCACACCTAAGGTATCATAATGTGTTAGCCCGGGTAGGCTAGAGGAACAAATTTCATAGATACACATATAGCTATAAGGAAAAGGTTTATATACAAGAGGAACAGGATATTGAGCCCAGTCCAGCTCAAAGTCATAAGTCCAATATTAACCCATATGCCCGAAATCAGTCTATAAAGTCTCCTTCTGACTCAAAGAGTCACAGGTCAGTGGGTACAGAATCCCGGTGCTGGCAGGGATCTCCATGTGGCTCCTCACTTCCAGGGCTCAGGGTCCATTAACAGCAGAAGCAACTCATCACTGGCAGAGGTCTCCACGTGGCCACCCCAGCTTCAGAGGTCGGGCTCCATCAAGGCAAAGCCGTGTGGTCTCTCCGCCGGCTCCTCCAGCTTCTCAGACGCTGCCATCTTTTCCTGTCCACGATTCATCGTCTCTGAGACTAACTCCCTACAACTGGGGAAGATAGCTTCTCATCTTCTTGAGGGAAATATCATGAGATTTCCCAGAAGTCTGAGGAGAAAGCCAGGCCCACATAGAGTCCTCATTGACTACTCAATGGCTATCTCCAGATTAACAGGCTAGACTCCACCGCTGCATTTCAATCATAAAATTAACATAAGCACATGACTGCCACAATGCTCAACAAAATTTTTGTCTATTTGTTTGTTTCAACAGTTTTATTGAAAATATAATTCATGCATCACACTTTTCAATAGTTCAGTCACATCGAGAAGAGTTGTTCAACCATCACCACAATCAGTTTTAGAGCATTTTCTTCATTCTTGAACTCATTATTAACTCCCCATTTCCCCCTAACCTCCCTTAGCCATACCCCAAAGAAACATTAATCTAGCTACCATCACTATAGATGTACCTATCCTGAATTTCTTTTCAGCATACATTTGGAATAAATATGGTGAGATAACACAACCATCACACACTCCTTTCCTGATTTTAAACCATGCAGCAGTCCCTTGTTCAGGTAGAATGGCAATCTCTGATAGTACAGGCTCCACATGAGCACAGTGAGTGAAATGTTCTGAAAGGCAATGTAAATATTATAATCAAAGCTACAAACATCTGAAGGTTGTAAAACAAAAGAAAAGAATATCATGACTTTTCTCAAGCTGAAAACAGAAAAAAAAAAATCAAGCCTTGAGTTGCAGTAGTCGCAAGATTGACAAAGGACATTACATTAGCCTGCTTCTCAATAGAGAAGCAACATCACTGATGCTTACATATATAAAGAGATTTATATGGAGGACGCTTTAAGGCAGATGAATACAAGACTCTGATGACTCCCAAGGTTGCCAGGAAATATGGTGGGCCTTTGGCCCAAGTCCAAAGCCAAAGAGTCAAATGCAGGATACAGACTAGCAAGAAGAGACAAACATTCCCAGAATCTGTTTAAGTAGGAGTATGCCACACTCTCACAGAAAATTCCTGTCCTTAGCAACAGGGTTCTGAAGTGAGTAAGCAGGCTGCAGCCCTCCTTATTCCTCTTACAACTGCCATGCTGCCCACAGCAAATCCCAGCATGGAGTTGATTACATGATTAGCTCACATCATGGAGAATTACTAGACCCTGGTGGCCAAATCACAGAGAATTATAGTCAAGCCAGGTTGACCCCAATATAACAGACATCAAAGACTTAGTAAGGTGGTGGGGAGTCAGTCAACAGAGAAAGGTCCTCAATAATGTAGACTGTCACAGGGACAGTAAATGGGCTCAAACACTGGAACAATGGCGAGGATGACGTATGACTGGACAATGGTGAGTTGGAACCAACTTGCCAGCATCTAACCACAAAACAAAATGCAAAAAAAAAAAATGCATGTCTTAGCATCAAATAAATATCATAGATGAGAGAAACAAGAGAGGCAGAAAAGAGGAGGTGAGGGATAGAGAAGGGAAGGGAGGATATGGGGTAAGGGAGGATGGGACCTCCACATCCTCCTGATTCACGTGGTTGTGGAGTTGATGCCCACCATTCTTGGATGCCCCATACCGATGTTTCTCAGCTTGATATTTTGATCTTCATGTGGCAATGATTCAATGATGTCCTCCATGAAAGAAATAAATACGGGAGCACCCAAAGTTTATTCATTTCACATATCACATATTGACGACCTTTTTTTTGAACATACAGCATTGAACAATACAAAGTTTCTGACCTCGTGAAGCTCATTCCAGTGAGACAAGGCATACCAAGACAATAAGCAACTATTGAACATGACCCCAAATCCAAACAAACCTACAACCAGCCGAGTCCATTACCATGTATAGGGTATAGGGTTTCTGAATCTGAATCATATCAGGAGCAGATAGCCTTGCTTTTCTCCTGCAGAGCAGCTGGTAGACTCAAATTACTGACATCGCAGTAATTTAAGTTAGTGGGTTAGGGGCCCAGTACCTAACACAAAGAAAAAGCAGTATTCCTATGGAATATGACCCAAACCCCCAAGTCAAACTTATGGCCATCTCTTCCATTTTAGACTGAGAGCAACCCTTTAAAACAGGGTAGAACTGCTTCTATGGGTTTGTGAGACTGTAACACTTTACAGTTGTAGGAAACCCTGCTTTATAATTTTTTAAAATAATATAATATTTTCCTGCTTTATAATGTGACAGATAGTAATCAATGCTACAGAAACAAATAATCAAGCCATTAATAGGGTTAAAAGAGTAGTTGGGATAGGAGTGGGAATTGGTCCAATAGGACTTTGTTATTATTCTTGTTAGGTGCTGTCAACATTGCTCAGTTGTGTGTCATCGTATAATTGCTGTTATGTTTGAGCCTATTGTTACGGCCACTGTGTCCACTCATTTCCTTGAAGGTTTTCTCCATTTCACTGCTTATCTAGCATGTGTGATGTCCTTTTTCAGAGACCAGTCTCTCCTGATAACATGGTCAAATTACATGAGGATAAGGTCTCATCACCTTCACTTCTGTCCTTTTAAGACAAAATTGTTTGCTCTTCTGGCAATCCAAGAAACTTTCACTATCCTTTACCAAGGTCATAAATCTAAATGCATTAATTCTTCTGCTGTCTCCCTTATTCAATGTCCAGTTTTCACAGACATATAAGGCAATTGAAAATTCCATGGCTTGACTTAGTCCTCAAGGTGACATCATTGTTCCTCAATGCTTTAAAGAGGTCTTGCAGTATGTTGCTTTGTTTCTTGACTGAAGCATCCATGAATATTGGTTGTGGATCTTGCCAGATCTTTGATAACCCACAAACCTCGCTCCCTATATCATGATGATATCAAGTGGTGAGAATTTTTGTTTTCTTTACCTTAATTTGTAATCCATACTGAAGGCTGTTGTCCTTGATTTTCATCAGTAGATTCTTCAAGCAAATTCAGCAGGCAAGGTTGTGTATATATACATATTACAAGTTGCTAATTACGAGTTGACTTCCTCCAAACGTGATGCTGCATTCTTCCTCAAGTAGTCCAGTTTCTCTGATTACTTCTTCTGCATACAGATGGACTCAACCCTGATGCACACCTTTCCTGATTTTAAACCACTCAGTATTCCCTTGTTTTGTTTAAACAACCGCCTCTTGGTCCAAGTGCAGGCTCCCTATGGGCATAATGAAGAGTTGTGAAATTTCCATTTTTCTAAATATTATTCATAATTTTTTCATTCAATAGGCACATAACTTTGCATAGTTCATAAAACACAACTAAGTAAATATCTTTCTGACATTATCTGCTTTCAGCCAAGACCCATCTGACTCAGCAACAATATCCATTTCACATTCTCTGGATCTGGCTTGAATTTTTGATACCTCCCTGTAATCATTGTTCAATTATCTAGAATTTTAGTTGTATATGATATCAATGGGCACATGCATTGAATTCCGAATAAGTGAATGTTTGCAGTGCTTCATCAGTTCACAAACCTTTTCAATGGTATTTCATCAATACCTGGAGCCTGGTTTTTCACTAATGTCTTAAGCCCAGCTTGGACTTCTTCCTTCAGTACGATTGGTCCTTTTGCTCATATGCTGCCCCTTGAGATTAGTTGGTAGCATTTTACTTTTTGGTAGAGTGCATTCCATGTATTCCTCCTATTTTCTTTTGAATGTCATTCAATATTTTGGCCATAAAATCTTCCAACTTTGCCACTTGAGGCTTGGATTTGTTAAATTCAATTCTTTCAACTTGAGATTGGCTGAGCATGTTTTTCCCTTGTTGGCTTTCTAACTCTATGTGTTGACACATGTGTTGGATGGGGTTGACTAGAGAAACAAACTCATACTCATAAATGTATATGAAAGAGCTTTATACCAAAGCGCAATTGTACATTAAGAAAACATCCCAGCCCAGTCCAGTTCTACTTCCTAAGCCTGATATTAGCCCCTAAGTCTAATGCTAGTCAATGGGTTAGGGGCCCA